>OX578145.1:126795004-126809714 GCA_951213105.1 Amaurobius ferox
ACACACACACACACACATATATATATATATGTATATATTTTAAATATATCGAAATATGCATGTTTTATTTCTATCTTTCGCCGCATCTGAAAACGATAAGATTAACACTATTTTATAGTTTGGCAAAACTATGGGCAAAAGATGATTACATCCCATTTTAACAATCACTCTATTTACAGTTCTTCTGTTGATTTTTAACCTAAAATCATAAGTCGAGATTGTCGATTTCGTTCTTCCTCCGGATGGTGGTTGACGGCTATGGGAGCCGTAGACGTTTATGCACATGCATGGCAAATATGCGTTAAAACTAAATTCTTTCATGTGCGGTTTGCACATCAGTTAATTTTATCACTGATTTTAAAATGCATGTGGGGTGCGACTGCACCTTTTAGAAAATTGAATGAATGAATCTAACTTTAAATCTCGTAAATGAATGAATGAATCCAGCTTGAAATCCCGTAATTGAATGAATGAATCCAGCTTGAAATACCGTAACTGAATGAATGAATCTAGCTTTAAATCCGGCAATGGAATGAATAAATCTAGCTTTAAATCCCATAGTTGAATGAATGAATGAATGCAGCTTTAAATCCCGTAATTCAATGAATGAATCCAGCCTTAAATCCCGTAAATGAATGAATGAATCCAGCTTGAAATCCCGTAATTGAATGAATGAATCTAGCTTTAAATCCCATAATAGAATGAATGAATGAATGCAGCTTGAAATCCAGTAATTGAATCAATGAATCTAGCTTTAAATTCCGTAAAACACTACATTTTCTAATACAGAATATTTATAGGAAAAGTATAGTAATGGGGGGATTTTTTATCAAAATTTTGACAGTTATATACATTTTTAGCATTCCGGAACATAAACTATTTTGACATATTGAATACTAGAAATGTTTTCATTGCCATCTGCTTGAACCAAGAAAAACTATGTTTTTGAACGGGTATAAAATTGTAAATGATAATTTGCAATTTTGACACCGTTCAAAAACATAGCCTGGCATAGTATCCTTGATTCCATGAAATTTAAATCTCTATCTGCATACCAAAATATTTAATGCTTCGTTACATCTGTTTTACTGCATAGCTTTTGGTACCTTATACTTAATGTTATGAATTTATATTTGTCTTGGGTTTCTTATGATAATATGAAATATTTTCCCCCTTGGCCTTTGGCATTTAGCGCAAAAATTTGACTTATGAGTGGCTGTATTTAAATAAAACTCTAGTGTACTTTGTACTTGTCAGATTCCTTTGCTAAAAGCCGTCTATGAGCTTGAAAGCGTTACAGCGAAATTTTTGTAAATTTCACGCCCCATATGTTGTAAATAAACTTTAATGTAGGAGATTTTATAATTACTACTTTTCTACATTCGGGCATGTTGTCAATTTTAGTTATGTATTAGTATGATTAGGCGACAATGGTATAGCAGGCATTGCAAATTTTACTTTACCATTGAGTACCATTTGTTCATGTTTTCTCAATGTTTGAAATTCTAAACCAATTTTATCTTCAAGCTTTAAAATAAAAGTGCATATCTCCCACCAGAAGACACAAAATGAGACATCATTCATTAAAATCGGTTCAGTAGCCAAAGCTGTATATTCGTCAACACTGAAGAAAAAAGGGGTCGGACGGAAAATCGTATAAAACGTCGTCTTAAAGTTTTTATTTATCGGATGTTACCGCACCAATTGCTATTTTTACTTTCCATACTGAGAAAGTATTGTTTTCAAGTACTGAGAAAGTACTGAGAAAGTATTGTTTTCAAGAAAATTTTCGATTCCGAAATTTTAATGCCAATATATGTTTTTGGGACCAATATGATAAGGTTTCACAATATGTACAACTGCTACTTGGAAGAATATAGTTTCAAATACATCACTGAAAAACAATATACTCTTAACAGCTGCTAAACAACTTAATGATAGTTTTTACTTTCCTTATATACATAACGTATAAGGAAAGTATTGTGGCGGGGTTGAAAATTCGAATTCGAGTTTTCGATGGGAGAGCATGTTTCAATCATCCCTGAATTAAACATTTTTGAGGTGATGTCTGTGTGTGTGTGTGTGTGCGAGTCTGTGGAGACGATATCTCACGAACGAATGGAGCGATTCGAATGAAATTTGGTACAAAAATCACAATCTGTGAATACTGAAAGCCTACTGTTCTTAAACGCAATCGAATGTTCAGAACCTCCCTAAATTTTCGAGTGAAATTTTGAAAAAATCATCAAAGAACCAAAACCTTTAATAAAGTTACGGAAATAGACATTTCTTATCTAATTTTTTCCTAGAAAACGATTGACATAAACTTTAGAATGCTAGCATGAACCGTTCTCGAGATATTGCACATTTTTCAAATAAATTTATCAAAAAATCCCATAAATTAAAAAAAATATATATTAACTGTTGAGAAACATGTTCACTTTTCATGTGCAATGTCATGCGATAAATTGGGTGGCATCATTCTCGTGGATCTAGCTCGTTCTATTCATGAGAAAAGATACTTTGAGTAATACTTTTGTATTTGACCGCCAATGGTCATTTATCTACTATAAGAATAACTTATTGCTTCGTTCATAACGCTTGGCGAGATTTTGGCGACGAATTTGGCGGAATGTCGCCAACTTGGCGACTGTTTTAAATATTTGCCAAATTAACGAAAATCTAGCCAAATGGATAAAAATGATGCTAAATCAATGAAAATGACGACTAATTGACAAAAATTCAATTTCTTGGAAAGAATATAAGTATCTACTATAAGAATAACCTATTTCTTTTTGTTGTAAAAGTAGTAAATTCATTGCATTATATAAGGAAAGTCATGTGCTGCCCACATCAGATTTTTTCTTTTAGTGGTTGTTAAGAGCACTATTAGCCCTGAGGAAGAGGACTCAAAACGACCTTGAAATAACTGTAGTCACCTTCTTTTTACTTAGTATTGAGAACATATTGTTTTCACGAAAATTTTCGATTTCGAGATGTTAATGCCAATATTTATTTTAAGCCCTCCTGAATACGTTTTGATTATTTTTGGAGTGATGTCCGTCTATCTGTCTGTCTATCTAGGGTTGATTTTTTTATATCTATGGTTGATTTTTTTTGTATAAGCGATAGAAGCCACAAATATTAATGGATTTTTACGAAACCTAATTATTCGGCTTTGTTATCAAAAAATCTATAACCAGATAGATTTTTTTAAAATTCGAGCAAAAACTTCGAAATTTATTTGAAATGTTATATTTTTTAACATAGCAGCATAGGCCAAACTTGGACATAATCATGCATAAAAGGGTTTATATATGGTTCAATGATCACGATAATTTATAGTTTCAATCATTGCTGTGAAACATAGTCAAGATATAATCTTTTGTTCTTGACGCCATCAGCCCCCTTAGAGAGCAAGTTCCCTTTGTCCCGGGGATATTTTGTCAGGTATGGTTCAATCTAAAGATTTTGTTAAGTCCTTTATAGTGAAGGGTAGCATGCTACAACTGTAATCCTTTGAACCCATGATATAAATTTTCAAAAATGTTCTTGTAAAATGTGAAAAAAAAGCTACTGAAAATAGATTCTTGAATGAGAAAGTCGAGTGGAGCTACATTCTAGTTAATTTACTAGAAGGTATCACATGATCACAATTTGCATACGACGATGGCCTGCCTTAATTACGCATTTATTAAATTGCAATGATAATTGGACAAACGCAAATTGGAACTATCCAGTTGAATTGATTATTTTGAAATTTTTGTTCCTGATATTTATTCTATACAGGGGTATTTAAAACACAAGAAAGATCAATCATTCCTAAAGCATTGATTATGAAACACTTTCTAACTGCAATGCAATTTTATTTAAACATCTCTAAAATGCGATACATTCAGCGATCATAGTTTTAAAATTATCACAATACTAAATTAATTTATTATATTTAAAAACTTAAAACTTCATCGAAAAAAAAATGAACTTTATTCAAATGACGTTATTGAAATATAAATCGTCTGGCTCTCTATAAGAAGCAGTAAATATTTCATTCATATACTTTTTTCTATTCCTATTTCATTCATCACAATAGCAGAATAATTTTACTTAGAAACTTAAAACCATGGAGGTAAAAGTAATTTAACTCTATGCTTAAAGCTTCATCGAAAAAGTCTGCTATAAAATCGTCTGCGTCTCTGTGTAAAAGCAATGAATCTTTCATTCATATCAGCTATATTGTACACTCCAGAGCTAAATAATTTTGCATTAAATAAATTCATCATTTCTTATACAACTCATCTTACAGTTGCATGTGTTCACATTCTCCATATGTGAAAATTAAGCTTCGTTGTAGAAATAATGTTTGTTGATCATTTAAACTCAAAAATAGTGTAATTGCGTTGTTTCAGAATATAGAGGCACAGAAATTAAGCAAAAATAAAACGGTTTTAGGACTGATACAACACTAAATATAAATTAAATAGAACTTTTAAAATCACGATTTTGATAGAAGTATGAGACCAGAAGTTGTTCTCACATGAGACACTTTTATTTGTGATATTTATGGTGGCCAGCACGCCGAACAAAGCGTGCAGACTGGCCGGCACCGAAGTTTATGAGGACTTGAACTTTAAGGTCAAAAGGACTATAAATTTAGGTGTGCAAGACCAAAGGGGCTGAGAGGGGTCTTGCTAAATGTGAAATGATGCCATTGGGTTGAGAAGAACCAATGAGCGCCAAGGGGAAGAAGGGCGGAGCTACCCCCCCCCCCCCCCCCCGCCGAAGGAACCACAGCTTGGATCAGAGGAAAGAAATCAGAGTTCGGAGCCACACACCCCAGAGTTGTGGACGAAATACACGAGTTTCAGTTATAGACAAAATGAGAGTGCAGTAGCATACAAAAGACAACGAGGAGCAGAAATGGAGATCAGACATGAAAAGAAAGTAATCACGAATTTTGACTTAAAGTACGAATAGTTGTTGAGTGTCCCGTAGAGGTAATTTATGTGCAAGTGCATTATAGTACGAGTAGGAGCCACACACCCCAGAGTTGTGGCAAGAGTGATGCATACCTTGGAGAGATGATAAGCCCAAGATTAAACTGGAAGGTATATGCTCTGATTGTTACCGGTCCTAGACACAATCGTAAAACTAATAATTCTAGTCGCATATGTCCACTCGCTAAAATAATTAAATGAAAATTGATACTAATGAAAATTGATGTTATTGATAAGTTGATGTTGTTAATAAATGATATTGTTTAAGTTTTAAATAGTCTAATCTTTTTATATTAATTAATAATTCTTTTCAGGACTTACACAAAAGGTAAAAATAATTGGAGGGTTTATTGCGGCACAACAACGAGCGATGTACGATTTAAATGTTAATTCCACTTTATGAGATCAACGGCCATGTCTTTAATGCTTAATAATAATTAATATTAATATAGTTTAAAACTATAAATTAAACTTACATTTTATTACGCGTGCCACAAGAAGATCGATGCCGTACTTTATTTTGAAGTGGGCCACGTGATCTCTTCATATGATACAGATGTAAATATTATTTTAATTTTTATTTAAAAAACTACCGAATATATTTTGCTGAATTTTTTTTATATTTTTCGTGGGATAATTTGAATATTCTCTAAAACTTTCGAAGTAATTTGTGAATTTTAAATTCGCTTAAAAAATGTTTGAAAAATTAGGTTCCATAGAATTCAATGTATTTCATATTTTCAACCCGGGTTCAATCCAAAACTAATTGGATGATACTATTTATATTCCCATAGGTCCCACCGACCGTCTGAACAACATAGTGAAATTTCATTTTGATTTTTGATAAAATCATTTTTACGGCAGTTATCGTGCTAACGGACGGACAGACAGACAGACGGAAGGAACAAAGTTATAAAAACTTTTCAACTATGTTGTAAGGTGTTAACAGAATGAACAAAGTCATAAACACTATTCAACTCTGTTGTAAAGTGTTAATATCCCCGCTGAAAGTATCGCATTTTATAGATGTTTAAATAAAATTGCATTTTAGTTGGAAAGTGTTTCATAATCAATGCTTTATGCATGATTATTCTTTCTTGTTAATTTCTATTAATTTTATTCTTTGTAATTTTATTTCGCCCTCCCGGGATAACTTTCATTTTTTCAACCCGGGTTCAATACAAAACTAATTGGGCGATATTATTCATTTATATTCCCATAGGTCCCACAAACCGCCTGAACAACATACTAAAATTGCATTTTGATAAAGTCATTTTTACGGCAGTTATCGTGCGAACGGACAGACAGACAGACAGACAGAATGAACAAAGTCATAAACACTTTTCAACTACGTTGTAAAGTGTTAAAAATTAATCAGGCTTACCTTTCAAACAGTTAGAGCTATAGACCCATAATTCTAACGAGAAAATGGTTTTGTGTCATACGAAGAATTATATAATAACACTTTCAAAACAGTGTGACGTATTAGTACAAAAATATAGGACATAACTTTATATATAGCCCTATTAACGTAGAAAGTTTGATTAATGGAAAGTTTGTAAAATACTGAGGTCTATTATAAATCAACAGTTCTAAGTGAAAACTCGTAGGATAAACTCGTTCATGGTATGAAATTTTAGGGACTGTATATCAATTGAATAATGATCTGCAGCAAAACAAGTAGGCAAGTCCACTAAAGCATTATTTTGCTGAGTGTTCCCCCATTCTTTTAAAACTTGCTTGGCGAGGGCGTGATTTTTGGTGTAAGTCGGACATTTTGTTTCATTCATCACGCTCTGACAGACAGCTAATTCCCCTGAAACTTTCAGTAACATGCTTGCAAATAACATTTTATATTAACAGGCGCAGACTTCGGAATGTGTTCGGGAGGTCTTAAAACGTTTTTATCCGTCAAAATATCGAATTCAAAACTTTCGAGGAAAATACACTGTTTCATATATAATAATTTAAGAAAACGAAAATGGTTAATTAATACTGTATTTTGTGTCCAAACATGACCGGTTAGTTAACCCTCCACCACAGCTGTTGCATCCCGTTGCTATAGCAACCTCCACGAATCTCATCCATTACTGGTGACCGGGCAGAACTAGCCGCTTGGCTGATCCTGAACAGTTGCTGTGATCTAAATCATAATTGAAGAGAGGTCTTCTGTGAGCTTGAGGTTGCGGGGAGGTGCAGGGGAGGGGGGAGGGACGGCACCGGAGTGAAAAATTCTTTAGAATTTGACAAGATTAGTTTTATGCCGGCTATCTTTCCCGGTTTGTGAGGAGAAATTGGATACTCTGGGTATTGAAAGAGGTCATCCTTGTAATAAGGGAAGTGGTTTATTTGGATCTTCACTTTCTCGCGTAGTTGTAAAGAGAAATTATTGTTTTCTGGAAGGTTTTCCGTTCCCAGATTTTCACGGAAGAATATTTTTATGACCATGATTCGTATACTTCCGGGAAAATGTCCGTCTATGTGTGTATGTCTGAGATGTGGACCCGTTAATTCAAGAACAAATGCACGTACCGGTGCGAATTTTCAAGTGTAGATGCAATATGTAAAAATAGAAAAGAAAACTGAAACAGGTAAATGTATTAAATTTGCACGAATAGACATCTATATGATTATCTAACTTATTTTTATCTTCATAGACTCTCTTAAAGACCGCCGCGTTGTGGGTTCGAGTCCCACGTAAGGCATGGGTGCTGTGTTGCTGGGCGCAGTGTGTTCCGCCCCCCCCCCTCTGGTGCGCCTAGGGCAACGTCCTAGGACGGCTAAATGGTTCACGTTTCTGGCCGATGTATAGGCGAATTATGAAGTCAAGTGTCTGGCCATTTGATAAAAAAAAAAGACTCTCTTGAAGTTTTTTTTTACCTAAAACGGAAATCTTTACCCACTGATACTATCGATTACAGGATAAAACCTAACTGTGTCGGATTTTCCATTTCCCTTCAGGAGGTAGAGATAATGACAGCGGAAGGTTCAAAAACTATTTCCAGACCTTCCCAAAGTTCCCTAATGACCTAGAAGGCAAAAACACTCCACACCTATAGTATTATATATAGGACAGAACCTAAGGGAGACGAATTTTTAACCCTCTCCCCTACGGGTTGGAGAAAATAGGAGAATGGGTTTAAAAAGTATATACCTATAAAAAGTCTACACCTATAAAATGTTTATACAAAGTCTACACATATAAAATGTCTATAGCAAAAAATAAAGCTTATTAAGCTTTATTTTTTGGTGTAGACATTTGTTGCTACTTTTATGTATGCTACTTTTATGAGTATGTTACTTTGCTACTTTTATGAATGTTGCTACTTTTTAACCCTTTCCAACGTAGTTGGAAAGTGTTTCTATTTTTACATATTGCATCTACACATCTAGTCATTCTGTCTGTCTGTCTTACCACTCGCACGACAACGGCCGTAAAAATCATTTTATCGAAACGGAATTTTACTATGTTGTTGAGACGGTCTATGGAATGTGTGGGAATGAAAATGAATAATATCATCCAACTGGTTTTGGTATTAATCCGAGTTGAAAAAATGAAATACACTGAACCTTATGGGACTTAATTTTTCAAATATTTTTTAAGCGGAGTTCAAATTCGCAAATTGCGAAATTAAAACTCTAGAATGAAAATTTCCAGTTAGGGTAAGTTGAGTTGTTTATAAATGATTCAGAACTTAATGTAAAAAAATACCGTCGGACACCAATGAAGTTCATAGTGCGTATTGTGTTGTGGAACTTTCATGAAGACACGAAACGTTCCTTTACAAGGTAAACTGAATGCATTTACATTTCATTCAGTAAGGTAAAACGTCTCCGGTGGTAGTGAGGAGTCGTTTTCGGGTGGGGTGGGGGGGATTAGTTCCCCCTCATGTCTGCCTGGAAACACTGAGTACATTCGTTGTTGAGTTATCGTGTGCACACCTTATAGACAAATTGCCATACTGACAGCTTCAGATATACCCAAATGAGTTCAGGAGGCCTCTAATGTAAAATATTTTAAATAGAGCAGCCCCATTTGTTGACTTTTGAAGGAAAATAAGATTATTACTTTACACAGTGGCTGTGTACCGATATTTTAAATTCAACGAAAGACCAAAATTGGGCTCAACACTTTATTATCCGAGAAATATCACTACACATAGTACGGGCGCGGTAGCCCATTGGTTAGCGCGCTGGAGTTGCACTCGGTAGGCCCGGGTTCGATTCCAGCCACTGCCAAAACTCCCGCCGTGTTCACGCGGAGTACGATCACGTTAAACATGTGGGTCCGTAAGTCATTCCGAGAGGTTGGTGGTAGGGGAAGGAGGGTACGGTCCCTGTGGATGCCTCCCCCACTGGGTTCCGGTCCAAATTGGGTGGCACTTCCCGGCCGTCCAAACAGTTACCTTACACCTTTCTGGTAGGTCGAACGGTCTGGGTCTCAACAACAACAACAACTACACATAGTACAGCAGCCGGCCGTCCAAATAGATGCTCAAGTCCTCAGGACGAGCCGGACGGTCTGGGTCTTCAACATAGTACAGCATATTTGAAATTTTTGATGACGTTAATTTGATATTTCGGCGTATCATATAAGCTCTATTTATGGCTAAACTTTAAAAATAGATATTTTGAAGAAAAATGTGAGTTTTTTAATCGGAAACGGAAAAGGAACCGTAAGTGGAGATCTTTAGTGAACCCCCCAACGCCTTCCCCGATTTCTTCCGAAATTTGATGCTGAATATTCCATCTTTAGCATATTTTCGTCTTGTACAGATTTTGTTACATAATAAGTTATACTTTATCCTTAATGAGTAGAATTCCTTTATAAAACCGATTAAGTTTTGTGTCAAAATCACAATAATCCGCCCTAAAGGGGCGTCCTCCAAAATAAGAAAGACACCCCCATTGCAGATAACAGTATCCATGGTCCAGTTTCGCTCTTATTATGTGCTCATCAGTATGGAATAACCGTTGACGGCAATAGTAGCAAATAAAAATCCCTATTTTGCGAAATTTTGCGAACTTCTATGAGAACTGACAAATTCAGCCCTTATACGTAGCCGGCATAAAATTCGCATGCAATTTAGCTCGGGCTATACTAATATTCAAGCTACATTTGAGCAGCCCGAGCTAAATTGTATTAGGATTTTATGATTACTACGTATAAGGACTGCATTTTTCAGTTCTCAAAATTGCGGCAAATAGCAATTTTGTTGCTGCCATTGCAGTTAATGGTTATTCCATGCTGATAAGTGCATAATAAGCGCGAAACCAGTCCGTGGATATTGCTATCTGCAACGGGAGTGTCTTCCTTATGTTTTATGCACATATTTTGTGTGTTACGAAGTCCTTGTTTTATGTAGATTTCATATATACTAAAAGAGTTATTCTTACAACTGCAATAGCGTGAAATACTGCAATAGCGTGAAATACTTTTCTTTTTTTTTTTTTCTTCGTATTCTGGTCCAAGTTATGCATTCAGTTATTTTCAAAATACCCCAAGAACGTTATCTTTGAAGCATTTGAAATGCGAAATCAAAATCTTGTGTACCTTTTACTTTCACCATTGAGAATTTTGTAACAGAAACAGCGCCATCTATTGCTGTTATATAGAACTATTTCTCTTGGGAATAGACTTTCATCCGAAAATCGTCCTAACTCCAAATGTTGATAGAATAATGTTTTGAAACAATTTTAAAATATTTTGTCTGGACCTAACATGTTGAAATTTCATATTTAGATCCATTATTAAAACGAAAATAATTAAGAATACAATTTTAGCTCTCGATATTTTGACTAAACCATTAACTTTTATGACCCCCGAACATAATTTGATGTGAATAATGGATACGGTCGGGGTATGCGGCTGAAATTGGAGCATAAAAAATAATGCAAACACTTTGGAAATTTATATCTCCAAACCTAATAGATGAAAATGTAATCATGTGTAAATATGTAAACATAAAAATGTAAACATAATGGGTAAAAATGTAAGCATAAGTAAATATGTAAACATAAAAATGTAAGCATAATGTGAAAAATGTAAACGTGTAAATATGTAAACATAAAAATTTCAACATAATGTGTAAAATGTAAACGTGTAAATATGTAAACATAAAAATTTTAACATAATGTGTAAAATGTAAACGTGTAAATATGTAAACATAAAAATTTCAACATAATGTGTAAAATGTAAACGTGTAAATATGTAAACATAAAAATTTCAACATAATGTGTAAAATGTAAACGTGTAAACATAAAAATATAAACATATTGTGTAAACATAATAAAATGCATATTTATTCTGGTGGAAATAGGGTATCATTTATGAATACACAAAATTAATTTCAATACTTTAAGTTTTTGAACTTTACTTTTCAAAAAATAAAAAGTTTTTGTCAGAGGGAGTTTTCGCTTCACTTGCTTACTTTCACTTGAAATAGTTTTTAATTTAACAAACCTTGATATAAACCCTGATGAAACCTTGATTCAGTAGGAAATATAAATTCTATATTAATGCCATTTTTTACAAGGTTCTTATAATTTTCGAGTAATCGTTTTGTTAAGTTGAAAAAGATTGAAAATTTTTCGTTCTTGAAGTCTTTAATACTTATGTATCGACAATTGAAAGTTCTACCTAGGAAAAGTAAGTAAGTCATCTGTAGCCCTTAGAAAAGATATTTAATTAGATAATTAGGATATATAATTATGCAATTAATTAATCTGTAGCCTTAACTATAAGGATATATAATTAGATTTCGGGTCAAGTTTATAGTTCTTGAATTATACTGCTTATGCTTTAGATATTTTAATATTTTGAACTATTTTGAAAAGTAGTTCTAGTTAGATTAATTAGATAATAACTTAATAATAACAACTTAATCTAATTTAGATCAAGTTATTTCAATTATGTATATTTTATTTACTATAGGTCCATGTTATCTGTTGTAGGCGAAACAAATGTGATTATAAAGAACAAAAAAAACACTTATTGAATTTATTTATTTACGTTATTTATTTACGTTACTTATTTACGTTATTTACTCAAAGCCATTTCGGCTCCATCGGACTGGAGCAAACGCCATTTTTTTACGCTTTCTTCTGTCTGAGTGGTAGGTGGTAAAAATTTCATTCTGTGATTTCTTGTGAAATGTATAGTTTGTGTTTGAATCTGTGAGAACTATAAGTCTATTCCTAATGTGCTTTAAAAACACTGATCGGATTCAAGTTTAATAAAGATTCGGCTCAGGTTGCATGGTACAAATTAAATATCAACTCTTCTGTACCGATAAGCATAAAATCTGTCCATAGATGCAGTTATCTGCAATGAAAGAGTGAACCTAATTTTAAGAACGCCCTCTATGGGTGAATTGTATCAGTGTGACCAAATATGTCTGCAGATGTCTCTATAATCCATTAGCTTTTACAATCAGTCATCGGATCAACATCTACCAATTCTGTCCGTTTCCTTGGGGTTTTGAAACCTCGTTACTCTCGACCGTAACGGTTATTTGAGTAACAATGGGAAAAGTCCCTTGAGGGAGAAACAGAGAGAGAGGGAAGAAACGGTCTAAAAAATGCTTTAGATGAGGATGAGCATGAACCTCAAAAGATGCAATATAGATCGATTGCTCCTTAAATTGGCGCCATTTAAAAATGGATTAGAATTCGTAAGAGGTTTTTAATTAAAACGACATGCTTAAAAGAAATGTGGTAATTCAGAGGAACACGTTAATGGCTAGCTTGAATGATGTAACCGGCATGCTTGGGCACAGTTCGAAACGCTCGAATTTTAAGTTTATTAAGTTAATTAAGTTTATTAGCAAAACTCTATTTTCTCAGTTGTATTCACAATTAAAAAGTTATTTATAAGGAGAGGGAGACAGTTGAAAAGGGAATTCTTTAAAAAAATTAAAAACACATCACTCAATTAGTATGACTGACTCTTTATGCCTCAAACTGGCAGAAGATTTGCTTACAAATGTGCCCAACAATAAGAGGATTTTAAGTTTATTAGCAAAAACTATATCTTCTCAGATGTATTTACAATTCAGAAGACTTTTATAGAGGGGGGGGGGGCATTTCGACAGAGAATTCGTTTAAAAAGCTAATGCATCATTCAATTATTTAGACTAACTGACAAAAGATTTGTTTACAAATACGCCCGACAATAGGAGGAATTATTATAAGATTATTTACATTTCCTTTCCCATCATACAACTGTGTCGAAAAGGGGGGAGTTCGATTTATGCCTCCCACCCCCCGCCCAAATCCCGACCTTTGAACTTTACCGAATAGCGTTGCATCCAGTAAAAATTGTTCAATTTAGATTTTTTTTTAAAAAGTCACTCTACACATTGACTAATCATTAGAAATCAAATTTCATTAAAACCAAATATGGGCCGTTCTAATGTGACGTTCTTTTAAACATTTTGGCATTAAAGTGATTCGAGAAGAAAGTTACGCTCCAATTACTGTTATATAACCTTCTATTGAAAAACCCCATATACTATCTCCTAAAAAAAAACTGTTTTCACAAGCAGCACCTGTCCCCACAAGAAACAGTAACCTGTTCCACAAACAGTACATGTCCCCACAAACAGTGAAATCCACTATTTTTCGAATCAAGAATACTCATTTAGTAAGTTTTCACAAAGCGCCAGGGATTCTCAAAACAATAAAACTTATTTTGTGGAGATATTCAGTTTTTTTTTTTATTTGGCGACATTTTCACAAATTTGGCGATATTTTCGTTAATTTGGAAATTATTTTTAATTTGGCGACATTTTTCAAAAATTGTCAAATTCGTTTTAAAAGGTAAATGAATTTGACGCCAAGCGTTTCTTAACCTGACAGATAAATAGATAAATCTTGGTGTTTATATACATATTATTTTTTTCTCGTGGAAGAAAATAAACTGCCGTTAGCAAAAAAAATTATCAGACATTTTTAGAGAACTTCTGGACATTTTTAAAGTGATTTCCGTTATAGGATTTTTATTTTTAGAAACAGTTAAGTTAATTTTGTTTTTCTATGTGGTATTAGAACAATATCTTAATCTTATTTTCCCAATGGAAAATAGTAGAATTTCGATCTTTTGTCCTCTTCTTCTTTTTTTTTTCTTTTTCGTTTCTTATTTCTCTGTACCATTACGCACGACATCTAGATTAAAAAAAAAGGAAAAGTATAGAAAAAAAGGCAATAAAGGGGCAAGTAATTTTCTTGTAAAAGATTGAAAAACTTGGTTTGTAATCGAAAAAATGTGGGTTTTATTCCTTTCTTTGGTAGCCTTCTATAATATCGATTCAAAATTATAATTTGGCAGTGATATGTCACGCTGTAAAAAAAAAAAATCGACAGAAAAAATCTTATTCAGACACATAAAATGTAGAAAAGCGCGGACTGCGCAGGATAAAATATGGCTTTTACAGGCGGAAACAGAAGGTGAAAATGTGAATACACATATAATAAAGTAGAAACGCATTGATAAACGAAAATGGATCCCCAATTAAATTTCTCAACATCAAACAACTCAACTTGGACCAGTAATTTTAATAGTGTAAAAACTCTGGCATCGGGGTTTCATGGCAAAAAGACGTCAAAATATGAACATTCCAGAAGATTGCATTTTAAGTTTTTCTTAATACGATTACATATGAAAATGACATATCAGCAAACAATGTAAGTGTTTCTTAAATATATTTTTTTCTAAT
>OX578145.1:126809914-126910870 GCA_951213105.1 Amaurobius ferox
ATATATATATATATATATATATATATATATATATATATATATATATATATATATATATATATATATATATATATATATATATATAACTGACAGTATGTTTGTTTGTCACTTTCGTATACACATTTTTGACGGATTTTTTTTATTTTTTATTTTGCATGTTTATTCTTTATTACCCTGCAGGTAACCGCTTCCATGTGTCGAATTCATATGCGTAGGGGTTGTCGAGATAACATAGTGCAAATTGCAGACGATTATTTTTCTGAAACTTCATTTTAATAAAATGACGTCATGTTGATTAGTAACGAAACTAATTCAAATGCGTTTATATGGCAGACGATTTTCATGCAATCTAACCGATTTAAATATTAAACAAATGTATATAAAATACATTTTATAAATAGACTATTATATTTTTTATTGTGTTATATCTGTAGCAAATAATCATGCCAGTATTAAATACTTAAGGCATTTATTACTAACTTATGAGCATTGGCTACATATCAGTTACGGTTTTGAAATATCATATCCGGAAATTATTTAATCAAGCCAAATGTTTTATTACGGTATAGATCTTTTAAATTCACATATTTTCTATTGTGCTTAACTGATTGTTGCAACATGATGAAAATGGCCCTGCTGTAATTTTTACTACCATTTTAGCGTTTTTATTAGGGCGTATGTTCGCCAAATTTTCTTGTAAATTGGTTTACAAACATTTTTTTTTAAATTCTTTGAAGGACAACTTTAATTAGAATACTAATATTAGGCGCGTTAAAAGATTTTTTTACTCATATGTGATAAATGGCGTAAGTAATCAAATAAGTGTACAAACTTAGTGCACAACATGTACAATGCACCAAATGAATGAGCAATTTTAATGAACTTGCTGCAGATTACGAACAATTTAAAAGGTATGCAGTTCTGAACTTAAAAATATGAAAAATGTTTTACAGGTTGTCCACAATAAAGACATTTTTGATAGTGTTCTGTGAGTGTATGTGTGTCGGGGGGGGGGGGGGATGCGATGGCAAAAGTTCGGAAAATTCGAATTCGAGTTTTCGACAGGAGAGCACGTTTCAAGCATCCCTGATCACGAATCAAACATTTTTGAAGTGTTGTCTGTGTGTGTGTGTGTGTGAAAGTATGTGTGTGTGTGTCAGTGAGTCTGTGGAGACGATAACTGACGAACAAATGGACCGATTCGAACGAAATTTGGTACAAAAATCACAATCCGTAAACGCTGGAAGCCTATTGTCTTTATACGGAATCGAATGTTCAGAACCCCCCTAAATTTTCGAGTGAAATTTTGAAAAAATCGTCGAAAAATCAAAACCGATTAATAAAGTTACGCAAATAGACATTTCTTATGTAATTTTTCATTAGAAAACGGTTGACATAAATTTTAAAACGCTAACATGAACCGTTCTCGAGATATTGCACATTTTTTAAAAAAAATTACCAAAAAGTTTATAAAATAAAAAAAAACATATTTCCCATTGAGAAACATGTTAACTTTTCATGTGTAATATCATGCGATAAATTGGGTGACATTATTCTCGTGGATCTAGCTCGTTCCATTCATGAAAAAAGATACTTTGAGTAATACTTTTGTATTTGAACTCAAATAGTCATTTATCTGCTGTAAGAATATTATTTCATTTATGAAATGAAGTATATCCATCCTACCCTTCATAATCTCCTCATTTATATACTGAAATGCCTTTCACTACTTAAGTGGTCCGCAATTGCATAAATGGTGCTGTGAGCAGAAATGAAACCTGGACAGTTGTAGATACAAAACTATGTTTTAAGCATTATATGATCATGAACAATCAACTTTGCCCAATGTCTGGAATAGAGAGAAGCAACAAAAGTCATTCAAATTTTAACGAAATTAACAGGCCCATCATTAAGTTATGCTAGGTATAGGCAATTCTTTTCTATAGTTTTTCCTGTCTTAATCGATTTATGTCGCTGAGAAATAGGCCTGACTTACTACGAAATGTGTAGTAGTAAATAAGAAAACCCAATACCATGGTTCTTATATTAATTAGTAAGAACTCATTTATATTTACTCATACTTGGCAATACTCACTTTTATCTTTATGAGTAACAGCGCTGATTTTTATCTATATCTTATCAACTGTTGATGATAAAGCTTTCCTTCCAGGCACAATTCTATTAAACTTAGTTCATTCTTCCATTAATTTGTTAAATCTCTCTTTCCTTATGTACATAGTATAATGTATAAGGAAAGTATTATGACGGGGTCGAAAATTCGAATTCGAGTTTTCGATGGGAGTGCACGTTTCAAGCATCCCTGTTCACGAATCGAAAATTTTTGGGGTGATGTCTGTCTGTGTGTGTGTGTGAGTCTGTGGAGACGATGTCTCACGAACGAATAATGGAGTGATTCGAATGAAATTTGGTACAAAATTACAATCCATGAATACTGGAAGCCTATTGTTTTTAAATACAATAGAATGTTCAGAACCCTCCTTAATTTTCGAGTGAAATTTTGAAAAAATCATCAAAAAGTCAAAACCTTTAAAAAAGTTACACAAATAGACATTTATTATGTAATTTTTCCTTAGTAAACGATTGACATAAACTTTAGAACGCTAGTATGAACTGTTCTCGAGATATTGCACATTTTTCAAATGCATTTATCAAAAAATCCCATAAATTAAAAAAAAATATTAACTGTTGAGAAACATGTTCACATTTCATATGTAATATCATGCGATACATTTGGTGGCATCATTCTCATGGATCTATCTCGTTCCATTCATGAGAAAATATACTTTGAACAATACTTTTGTATTTGAACGCCAATAGTCATTTATCTGCTATAAGAATAACTTATTTCTCCATCCATAACGCTTGGTGAGATTTTGGGGACGAATTTGACGGAATGTCGCCAACTTGGTGACTTTTTCAAATGTTGCCAAATTATCGAAAATCTCGCCAAATAGATGAAAATGACGCTAAATCAATGAAAATGACGACTAACTGACAAAAATTCAATATTTTGGAAAGAATATAAGTATCTACTATAAGAATAACCTTTTTTTTTTACTGTAAGAGTAGTAAATCCATTGCATTATATAAAGAAAGTCATGTACTGCCCACATCAGATGTTTTGTACTTATGGCAATGGCTTTTCATAAAATTCTTTGAGGTGCAGCATAACCTTTCTGTTTAATGTTTCAAGGTTATTTCATGAAAGAGCTTACTTGAAAAAGAGTTATATGCACCCCCTGAAGATTTTATAATTTTTTGTCACTTATTTATTGCTATCCATTGTAATTCAATCTATCGTTTCCTTAATTATCATTATTTTCTGTGGAATATGGCCCTGTTTCCCTCAATAAATTTATTTCTCAATGACTTGCATTCCATTGATTTCCTTATATGGTATACTTAAGTAGTTTTCATGATTAGTCTTCGGTGTTGTACAATATCTTTAATATTTTTACAAGTTCATTAGTTGTTCTTTTAGTTTAATTATATATATATATATATATATATATATATATATATATATATATATATATATATATATATATATATATATTAGAAAAATGTAATAATAATAATTATCAATTCAAGTAATCGTGAAATATTAACTTCACCATAGATGCAAAACGTCAGCCATAATGCCAATAACAGAAAAGAACAGCACCGGCCCAAATTTGAAGATTAACCAGAATTAAATTCATCTTCAAGTCTGAGTATTTAATTCTAATTAACCCAAACAAATGGTTATTTCAGATTGGGCAATAGTACGTTACTATAAATTCCCAAACTCAGATTACAGGCACCAAAAGATGAAAAATTGAAGATAAGAACAATTAGGAAATCTATTGATACTATGAGGCAGGAACCCTTCTTCTTTCACCACGTGTATGTGCTATAAACCGCAACAGTTTGAATAAAATCGAGAAACATTTTAATGAACATGACGAAATACAACCTAGGAGGCAGAACATACGTTCACAGCAACCCTCCCAGACCCGTCCAGTGAGTCAGAGCCGGAGACAGGACAATTACCCATGTAAGTACAACAGAATATAAACATGAAATATAGATGAAAATTCTTACTAAACAAGTGATTCAAAGAAGAAATGGATAAACCAGAATGCCACTATACACCATTATAAGGGCGCTCAAATCGTAGTATCAAACTGGCTAAAGTTACAATGTTTTAGAGAAAATAAAATTCAAAACATTAATATTAATGTTTCTTATTTTCCGAATTTTTTTTTCTAACTTTTTTAGTTTGTTTTATTATTATTCATTTTCATTTAATTATATAATTAATAAATAATTATAATTTTTTTTGCTTCCATATTATTAGCCACTATAATTGGGAAAGTTGTCTTGGATGTTATCAAGTGGAAGTTGATACACTGAGATCATAATTTTAATAATGAATTTGGGAGGATATGCATTATTAGTCGCTGTACTCAATAATTCCAGAAAATGTGCTAATTTATAATTTTCATCACAAATTTTATTGATTCTAAGAACCTGGTTTATTATAATATTTCTAAAAACTTATATATGCAAACAAGAGTCAAAGTGTTGAATTTTTGATATATTAAATTTAATTTCTTGTCTTTTATCATAGAAGTTTATTGCCAGATTACGATTTTGTAAATCTAAATTTAAATCTAAAAAGTTTGCAACATTAGAGTCATTATTACTTGTATTTAATTGTAAATTATTAGGATAAAAGTGAAATACTATAGGGATATTATTATGGGATACACATAATATGTCATCTAAATGTGCATATTATGCAATCCTGGATTAATTTTCTTTTCATAGAAGCATAAACAGATTACCTAATAATGATGAGACACACACCCCTTGTGGGATATCAAACTGTTGCTTAAAAAAGTACAACCATGCTGAATATATTTCTCATAGAGAGTGAAATTGAGTAATTTTTTAAAAAGAAATGTTGAACATTTTATGGTGATATTATATTTTTCAAAAATATCTCAAATAATTCTATATGGATCATCTATGTCAATATTATTAAACAAATCTTTGAAATCAAAAGTATAAATACTATGAATATTAGTAAGAGTTTTTAATTTCTTTACTAATTCAAAACTGTTTTTTACAATATGATAATTATTTGAGATATCATATGACAAGGATACTTTATTTAAGATTTTTTATAATAATTTACCAGCATTAGTAATGTAAAAATTATGCCCACTAGTAATAGTTCGAAAAGCAACAGGGGATTTATGAAACTTAGGTACTAAAACAAGATATGGAATGTTATTACAACTATTTTTTTACATAGATTTGCTTATATTAGGCTGATATTCTATTGGATAAGATTTTAAGGTTAGTATTATGTAAATTACAAATTTCATTATTAAGTAAGTGTGACTGGAGGGTATTTATATAATAATATTTACATATGATTGAGTATTTACTACTTGCTTTATCGACATAAGTAAAAACAAAATCATTTTGAATTTCTTTATCCTTTTTAATTGAATTAAGTTTATATGATAAATTAATTTACTGATTATATATATAGTGATTTAAGTATTGCTCTATTAAGATGCTCCAGGGTGGTTTGAAGGCTTATACAGGGATTTGATATTTATAGCTGATTTTATAGATGCATTTATTTAAGTCAAGAATTAAATCTTTACCAATTGATTTATGTTTAAATTTATTAGGTAAACGGTACTTGGTACCTAGTAACATAAGTGATCTCAGTGCATTATAATTAATAATATTTAGATTTCCCGTTATAACATACCCATGTTGTTTATCTACGTAGTATTTGTATTTATATAAATGACAGTGGCAGTATGACTCTTTATCCATTTCTTAATTTCGATTAATATCTATTGATTTGGCTATTTCATTATAATTGAAAATATAACGTCCTAGCAGTTTATCATAATTAAATGCAATTTTAGGATTTACATGTTTGACTGGAAAGTAATTGAAACGATTTTTAAAAAATTATTTATCTTCAGATTATTTAAGACAGAATTAGTGAAATTCAGGGTACAATATTCGTTTATTTTAGTAGATTGTTTTGATTCATCATTTAAATTTAAGTCCGTGACGTATAAATAAACATTAAGACTTTTATTTCTGGTAATGAACAAATAATAGAGTAAATGTTTAAAATGAATGTTATCAAATGCAGTAGTTCTAAAAAGGTTATAAACCATAGTTAATTGCTGTTTTTTAATTGCGAAAATCCAGTTCTTACATTGTTTCCAATCAAAAGTAATTTTGAAATTTGCATGTTGCTGAAGGATGGTATTTTTTAGATCAGATAATGAGGGCAATTTCTTATTATATTTACTTGCTCTTTTAATTTTTTTTTATTTATTGTTAGAAATGTTATAGAAATTATATATATTATGGTCTCATATAAAAATTGAAATTTTTTAATCAAAAACTATGCAAACTACGGTAAGTACAAAAAAACCCATCCCTAGCATATCTATTTCAAATAAGTAACTTTAGACCAAGACTAAGGATAAAAATATTAGGTAACTTATCACAATAATGGTATAGGGATGGGGGGATTATTAGTATACATAAATCACAATTAAATAGGTATATATAAATATATCAAATGAAAAAGTAAATACGGCAAAAATGAGAAAATGTAATAATAAGTAGCTCAAGATTAAAGATCAATACATGGAGAACAAACCAGTTGAAACTACATAAAAAAATAGCGTTTAGTTCGAAATTGCATTCTCGTCAGGACAGCCATACAATTCAAATTCAAACCGATGGAATAGCCAGTTTATATATATATATATATATATATATATAATAAAAAGGTTTGAAGGTCCAATGAATGAAAAGTGAGAAGCTGTAACTCGAAAAACTCAACTATCTAACAGGCTTACAAAATAAAAGTTTAATCAAGCAAATGGAAAAAAAATTAAATTTCGAATCAACAAGTTAAAGAAAAGTATCAAAAACCAAAAGTATGGAATCGATAAAAGAAAAACAGACGAAATCCAAGCACAAACGCTATACACGTGGACAAGGCTCTCAGCCTAAATCAGAATTTGTTCACTTCTACAAAACTCATAATCATGTCCAAGTGTCTTGTAGAAGCAAACACAAAAATGTATGTTTCTGAAGAAATAGATAGATATATCTATAAACTATTTCTACTTGGACTACATACATAAAGAAATAATAAATAATAAATGGAAAATAGGATATCGGGAATCTGATTGAAAAAATTCACTAACCTGTTGATCACGGGAACACAGAAAGAAGTGACAAGTGTTGCCATTCACGAAGGAATAAGATATAAGATATGAACTACTGTTGACATTCGCAAGAAATAAATAACAGTAATGCGAAAAGACAAGTACAAGAGATAATATACAATCAAGAGGGGCAATAATAGAAAGGTTAAAGTGTAAGTGGATGTAAAAATAAAAACAAGAGAAGAGTGATATCAGGCTAATATATAAAACACCATAAAAGAATTCATGAAAATCCAGCTAATCTAAATTTTTTAACTATACCATTTACAAAATAAGAGGGATATTTATATAAATTGTTGGTAAATTTTAGATTATCAATATGTAAAGCATGAAATTTTTATCAGATAATCTATATATATTCTAAAAAGCTGATTAAGAATAATATTTCTAAACAATAGAAACGAGTTGCAGGAATTAAATGGTAAGATTTTATTAATGTTAAAATTAAAAGAGTCTTTTTTATCATATAAATTAGTAACAATTCTATTAGAAGGTTCAATAAAAAGATTTAAATCTAAAAAATTAATATTTTTACTAATAGTAGCTTCATTAGGAATTAATTCCAAATTATCAGGATAGAAATCCATATTAATGACACAATTTTCAGTATATACTATGCGAATCAGATCATCAACATATCTGTATAATGTATAATCTATAGATGTAAAAGACTGTTCATAATGATAAAGATATAAATTAGCTAACATACTGCTACTACAGCCACCCTGTGGAACTCCAGAGACTTGTAGGTATAATTTATTTCCTTGAAAAATATAATTATTGAAAATAACAAAGTGAAGAAGTTTAGGAAAATTTACAAAACTGGTATGAGTTAAATGATTAGTAATATAAACATTGTATGGAGTTCAAATTACATCATCCAGGTCTGAGAACTTGATATTATTGAAAAAATCTTTAAAATCAGAAGTTTGAAATTCTATTAGTCTTTTAAGGGATATTAATCTATTCTTCAATTCTTTACTATTATTTAGAATAAGGTAATTATTGCTAGACTGATGTAAACTATCATTTATTTGATTTAAAGAATTTAGAAGTAATTTACTCGCAGTAGTAGAGTAAGTATTATGCCCACTAGTTACAGTTCTAAATTTAATCGGATTTTTATGAAATTTTGGAATAAGCACAATATATGGAAATTTAAGAAATTTATATTTAATATTTAAATCACTACACATATTGATAATTTTCAATTTAATACTTTTAATGGAATGTAAATCAAGTTTAAAAAGACTGTTATTTTTTAAATAATCTAACAGAAATTGTATATAAATTTTTTTACAGATAATAGCATAATTATTAGAGGCTTTATCAACATAGGTGATATAATAAAGATCTTTGTAAATCAATAATGGAGGGTTTAATATTATCAAAATTATATATGGATCTAGACAATTTAATACTACTAATAGCATTTTCAATAGATTCTAATAAAGTAAATTTCCACATATTAAATGCCTCTAAAGGCATAGCATATTTAGAAGCTAATTTATATATATATTTATCAAGATCAAGATTAATGGATTTTAAAACTTTAATAGAATTATGACAAGAGGGTAACCTGAATTTTGTGCCAAAAGACATAATGATTCTTAACGAAATGTCTTCAACAATACCTAAGTCTTCTGTAACTATATGCCCCAGGTCTGGATTGAGAAATTTAGCATAATCTTTTACTGTACAATTACATTTATTTTCTAAAATTGACTTAGAATACTGATCTAAAGAGAGAGATTGTGAAATTTCATTATAATTAAATATTGATCTACCAATGGGCCTGTTGTATTTAAAAGTCTTTGATACACTCAAATCTCCAATAGGCATTAAATGCTATATATATATATATATATATATATATATATATATATATATATATAGCAATACATATATATATATATATAATAAAGCGATAGAGAGGGGTAATAAGTACTTTAGCTGTCCATTTCTTTTCAACTCAAAGGTTTCATCTTTTAATATGTGTTTTTATCCCCCTAATGTAGTATATATGTACGTTGAATTAAATAATAATGTACAGAAACATTGCTATTTAATTTTCATGAGAGAAACTGAATTTAAACAATATGTGATAGAAGTTGAAAATCCGATTTCATTTGGATTGTGTTTCGTGCTCATTTTGGATCTCATGAAGTGGCCTCCTTTATGTTTATACAATATGTTACATATTACAAATAATCCAAGTTAAAAATAAATAGAAAAAATATTGAATTAGATTTTCTGTTATAAAATTTTTTCTTCAAATTTTATACTAAAAAATCTTATTTGTATGCCTGGTTATATTTATTTAAAAAGTATTTGCTGATATCTTGTGATAACTTTTTAAAGAAGACAAATAAAAAACCACGAGTGTGGTAGAAAATTATAATCGCATATTTTTAAATTTAAAAGTATCCAAAAATCTTTAATTTCTTTTGAGTTAGTATACAGCCGAAAGATGGCGCTGTCTTCGATTTAACATATTTTCTTGCCACGTAGTTTCAAAAGATTTGAAAAGAACAAAAAATAAAACTTTTTCTCTGTGGGTAGAAAGAGGATTTAAGTTTCGGATCGATACTAATTATAGAGTATTCAAAAAGCACAAAATGAGAATAGTTTTTGCTTATGTTTACGACAAAATTTAAGAAAGTTCTCTTCTAGTTTTTCTTTTTACTTTGTTTTGGGTGAAACTTTGTTTAATCTATTTTTTTACACATGGTTACACCGTTTTATCTGTAGTGGGTAATTACTAAAAGAAATAGAGAAATTTTAAAATGCTTCGAAAAATCATCTTTAGAAGGGTACATTGGTTTTTTCTTACGCAAGGTGATTTTAGTTATATAAGTTCGGAACTGTGAAACTGATTTTTTTTTTTCTGACTAGAAATGGAACATTTGCACTTTCAGAGTTATTAGAGACTATAATTATGAATTTAGTTGATGAAGTAAGCTGATATGGCTTCTGAAACTAGTTGTTTCCTACTTTGTTAGATGTATTTTTCCTAATTCTTGTTTTATTTAAGGGTAGTTTTGAAATAGTTTTATCCAACGACATTTGAATTTAGTTGATGAATTTGATCATGTAGTTTTTGAAATTGGTTACCTCCATTTTGTGTCATGTTCCTATTTTCAAAGTATTTTATTCTCTGGTATTTTAAGAGTGGTAAACGAATTTCATGTTAATTTAAGGGATAAATAAACACATATAGTTTTCCAAACATCTTAATTTATTTTTTATAATAGGGTACCATACACCGCAATTTTATTCACTGCGAAAGTATTTTGAATTTTTCTACTGTTTTTTTTTATTTCTTGGATTTTCCTTTCATTTTATCGAGTTTTTATTTAGCAACGATTTCCTTCCTGAGTCGCATGATAGAACGATTCGACACGTTTTTGTTTATATTAGTGATAGTGCTCTACCTTTTTTTATCCTGATGAATGCGGCTATTTCTTTACCTATGAAACAGTTGATATTTTCAATTAATTCTGCATGGACTGTTAAACAATCGAAGTATTATTTAGTTCTTTTGCGGACTATTATGGTTTTGTTCTATAGAAAATTGGCAGTGGTTACAAAAACGTACTAGATAAATAGACATTAAGTTTTATACATTTTTTATTCCATTTCTATCCATAGTAACGACGCTTCAAAGACCAAAATCTTCTGCTGGTTATTCTTTACATCAATTTACTGAAAAATAACACTAAAATAAATTGAATTTTAGCTTCAAATGTTTGAAAACGTCAAAAATAAAACAACATACCGTGATCGGACATAAAGCATTGTTTTACGTAATTTTTTTTGTAAGTATCACATTTAGTAACTACTAGCCATTTTACGCATGCAAAGCGCGGGTGGAAATGACTTTTCTATGAATGTTCATAGTGATTCGAAATCCACTGAATCCTCAAAACGTATACATCGATTTAAATATCCTATTTTTTACCCAAACCACATTGCTTTCCCCTTTCTTTTACTTTAAGTACGTACTGTAGTTTTACTTTTCTTTTACTTTACTTTTACGTATTGTAGATAATTCAAAACTAAAGTAGAGAAATAACGATTAAAAAAAAAATGGTACACTATTTGCTCCGTAGTTTTTTCAATTCCGAGAGAGATTCACTCCTCCAATTCGCTATCTGTCTGTTCCTTGGAGCGGTTTTGCACCTGCTCTTCGCATAGTTGGCATGCAGGACAGTCCGGGCTGCTAAAGATCTGCGGAACACGTGACCCGAAATTCGAAGCGGTGCTGGTGGTGCATTTCTCTGCGGCATGGCAGAGTTTTGATGTACTATTGAAAAGAATCGTACAGTTCTGTGTAAAATTCTCTAGTAAATATTAATAGAAGGTGTTTCATGTGCTATGCCACCTGATGTTAGCCACTATATCAGTGATTCATAACCTTTTTCTTTAGGAGGAATCCTTGAAATATTTTATAAAATCTATTTGAACCAGGTTTCAGGTTTAATTAAAAGAAAAAAAATCGGCGGTGTTTCAAGTCCGATGGAGCCGAAATAGTTTTGTTTGAATAACTTTTTGTAGAATAAAACGCTTTATTATATATCTTTGTGGGGGTTTTAAAGGACTACTCGTTTACTAGGGACTACTAAAAGACTACTCGTCGTCATAGCTAGTTAAATTATCGAAATTAGAACCACTTTCAAAAATAATTCAACACATTAAAAAATTGAAATTATGAACCCTATATTTCGAAAACTAAAACGCCAATGCGAAATCCAATTACATATCTTTGTAGGGTTTTTAAAGGGTTACAATTTATTTGTTTTACACACTTAGTTTTCGAGATATAAACATTGCAATCTTTGACAAGAGAGATCAATCATGCTTAAAGCATTGATGATGAAACACTTTCCAACTTCAATGCAATTTTATTTAAAAAAGTCGAAAATGCAATACATTCCTCGGTAATATTTTGAAACTTATCACAATACTACATTGATTTATTATATTTGAAAACTTAAACCTTCATTGAAAAAAATGAACTTCATTCAAATGACGGCATTGAAATATAAATTGCCTGGTTTAAATATCTCTAAAATGCAATACATTTCACGGTAATATTTTTAAAACTATCATAATACTACGATAATTTATTATATTTGAAAACTTTATCGAAAACAACTGAAATAAATTCAAATGACGTCATAGAAAAAATAACACGCCTGGATCTGTCTATAAAAGCAGGATCTCATCCATAACTTTCTCCATTTCATTCATCACAATACTATAATAATTTATTTTATTTAAAAATTAAGACCATGGAGCTACAATTCATAAACTTTATGCTTAAAACTTCATCGAAAAAAATCGTCCTTCTGTTTATAAAATCAATTAATATTTCATTCATATCAGCCATTCAGACTCCATGGACTGAATTATTTTGTGTTAAAGAAATACAGTAATTCTAATACAACTCATTCTACATATTTTGCTGTTTACGTTTTACATAGGTGAAAAATAGGCGTAGTTATAGAAATAATCAAATTTTAATGAGAATTTAAACTCGAATATATTGTCATTGTATTGTTTTAGTATGTAGATGCACAGAATTTAAGCAAAAATAAAGTAGTTTTAGGACGGATACAACACTCAATATGAATTAAAAAGAACTTTAAAAAATCACGATTTTGAAACAAGATGGATGGCATATATCATTTTGAAGTGGGTCATGTGATCGTTTCATATCATGGTCACGTGATCGTTTCATATAAGATGTGTAATTATTATTTTAATTTTTATTTAAAAAACTACTGAATATATTTCGCTGAATTTTTTTTTATATATTTTATGGAACAATTTGACTATTACCTAAAATTTTCGAAGCAATTTGTGAATTTTAAATCCGCTTAAAAAATGTTTGAAAAATTAGGTCCCATAGGGCTCAATGTATTTCATTTTTTCAACCCGGGTTCAATCCAAAACTAATTGGGTGATATTATTCATTTATATTCCCATAGGTCCTACAGACCGTCTGAACAACATATTAAAATTTCATTTTGATTAAGTCATTTTTACGGCAGTTATCGTGCTAACGGACAGACAGACAGACAGACAGACAGAATGAACAAAGTCATAAACACTTTTCAACGTTCTTGTAAAGTGTTAAAAACGGGAAATTTACAATCTTCTTCAACTTGATAAGAGGATTGCTCTGAAACTGTGACAACTTTATGAAAATATGTAATTGATCTTTTTGATTCTTAGGATATTTTTAGGGGTCAGAAATGTATATAAGGTATTTTCTGATACATTTTAGTTCATAAAAGTCCTAGCTCTATTAATAATAGTTTCACAATTAACTCACGGCGTATTTCTTATGTCCCGAGGAAAAACATTTATAGGCGTGTTATATGAAGGCCCGGTTCGCTTTTTCTTCTTTGAATAATTGTGTTCAAATCGCGTCAATTACAAATTATTCTACGCAGTTTCAATTTTCTGCACAATGTATCTACATATAAAATTTTATAGTCATGCGTGCATTCGTTCTTAAGCACTTCTGTATGCACCTCGTAAAATATTTCCAAAAATATTCGAAATGTATTCTGGATGTTTTTAAATGCACTTTTTCGTCTAAATCCCGAGATTCTGGCAACGCTTTTGGCGCAACGCAGAAAGACGGTTGCAACCGCTTACACTGTATTCGTACCTATATACACTTCGCACCAAGACCACCTCAACCTTTCCGGGACCCCTAGGCAAAGATAAATTCTAGGGTCTCCGTTGAGCCTTTATTGTAAAAAAAAAAAGTAGCATTAAACACAGAAGAATGGCTCCAGAGTTTCATGGCTCCCAGCACATTGCCTATGGCCAAAAGCGCCAAGTTTCGAATCTCTTTCCACTTTTCCATTTCATATAAATACCGCCAGTGACTTCGCCAAGGGGAGCATTTGACGGCCATACACCCCACCGAACCTATTGAATTTCGAAGAAATGGTATATAGAGAAATGGAAAGCTACATATTTGGTTATCCCCCCTTCCCCAGGAAATGTTCTCTGGCGACGCTACTGAATACTGCACATGTAATATAGTTCAGTAATCGCGGCTCAATACTGTTAGCATATTGAGTTTTTCTTTTCATTTCAGGCTCTGGGCGGAGGTTTTCCACGTGAGCTCTTCTTCGTCGGCTTCCGCCAGATGGCAGCAGGTGTCCGAGGACCTCGTGCCCGTGAACATCACGTGCGTGCAGGACAGCCCCGAGTATGTCTTCCACATCACCGCCTACAACTCCCAGGTCGAGAAGATCCTCGATGTGCGGCTCGTGCAGCCAGGTGAGAAGCACAATGTTTAAAGTGAGCCGTAGTGGAGAACTACGATGCTAATGAAGCTTAGGATTTTTGTGTAAAAAGGGGGATTTAGGCAGTTGTTCAAACAGGGGATTATTAGGCGATAATGGGAAATATATGCTATGAAGAACATGATATAATGATAGAGTGCCAATGATAAAAATAAATACTTTCGCGCGTAATTAGTTATGTGTTTTAATTGCAGAATTTGCAAGGTTTGAGCGTAGACACCGTTATCTAGATGAAGGTGATTTAGATAACGGTGGATACAGTTTAATCATACTGAGCCATCAGGTCACTGAAGTAAAAGGAAGGAGTTACACAATTATTCAGGTGACGCTGATGTAAGATAAGTCCCACAGACATGGGTTCCCATACACAATTTTTCCGGAGGGAGGACAAACTAAAAGATAGAACATGTAGAGTCAATTTGACGATAAGAGCTTGGAATTTTATCCCAATAGCTCAACGGTAGAGCGTCGGCTGTTCAGTTTGGAGATCTAGGGTTCGATTTCCATCTGGGGCAGCAAGGTTCTTTACAATGGCGCCCGAACAAATCAACCCTGTAGGTTAGCGCAAAGATATCGGAGATCTGAAAGTAACCCTAGTATGTCTAGTACGGATTCAGTGGACTCTGGAAGATGAAGCACTGATTTCAAATTGAGAGGTTAATGCCCACGCAATATACTAACCTGGGTAAAAATAGTAGTAGCAGGAGGCTAACCTGAGGTAAAAATAGCCGGCGGTGGTCAGTCAGATTGTCAGCTGCCCGCCAATCTGACATTAGAGGGTGGAAAATGCAGAGTACACTTCGACGATAAGAGCTTCGACGATAAGAGTCACATTGTGACCCAGGTGTTACGTAACTACAACGTCACTGTCACACATGCGACGATCTTTGATGTGAGGGCTATTTTCAGACGTACAACATTCACTTGCTTGAAGTTCGTTTTTATGACCATGATTTCTGGAGTGAACCAGTGCCTCCTCTCCTTGCTGCCCCCTATGGGTGCCCATGCTCATGGCATTATATGTATATTTTATGCCGTTGCAACTTTACTCAGCCTGAGTTCAATTCATACTCACAATACCTACTTATAGCGGACATTTTCAAAATTAGGTTCGTTGTCTCATTGGCAGATAAAAGACAAATTCGAAATTGGTCCGTGTATGCTATGAGTAGGAGCGCAATCCTAACTTTGGGAATCACCCCTCTTTCCCTGAATACGGGCTCTGTGACGTAAAGTTTATCATTGCAACCTTTCTACAGCCTGGAAGAAATATGAAGAAGTCGACAACATGGTAGAACTGAATTTGTCGCTTTCCATGGACATTCGCGAAATTGTGACGCTATCAGGTTTTCTTGCTACCATGGCAAACATCGACTCCCATGCGAGTAGCACATAAGCTCGAAACCGGCCCATAGAAACTGCTCTCTGAAATGGGAACGCAATTCTAACTTTAGTAATGTCTACTATATGCTGGTTCTGTTACTATGACTTTCCATAGTCATAAGTATCTTACATAAATTTGAGAGATTTACTTCCTACTGATACATCCTTTCTATTGTTTGCTGTCTGTAAGCTACAAGATTTAAAGCCCCTGGGTTCATAGAATATTTTCTTTACTTCTATACAAACTTATTTGCGTAATGTTCCAATTGTTCGTGTTGATCGTAGATGTATTTACTCTAGCAAAATTAACGATCTACACCAGCAAACAGTGAGAGCTGAAATTCGCCGAATCGATTTTCCGTCACACAAAAGGAATCCTGTTATCAGATGTTTGCATATTTCTGTTTGGATTGCCCCGATAGGAACTGTTTGTCGAGTTGAGATGTGAATGGTATCGAAATATGGAGGACTGCAAAATTCCTACTGATTTGAATGTCCGAGCTTTCTATACTTTCATTGTATATTTGATTGATAGGATGGCATCAACAATAATTGACGCTGTATTCTATCTTTAGTAAGATGTGTTCTTTTTCATTTTATCAGATGTGTTCTTGTTCAATATAAGATGTGTTTCTGTTTATTTTACAGGGTGGTTTAAAAAGTCTTAGACAAACTTTAAGTGTAGGTCAGGTTTTGCATAGGACTGTGTGGCCGCAAACGCCACCATGGGGCGCTACAGATGCAGGAACAAAAAAAGAAAACTCATGTAATACAACCACAGATTTATTAGATACAGCACATACAAGTATCAATTGCAATAGTTTATCATAGTATTTAAGTAGGTGTTAAAAGTTCTTGCCAACCGCAGCTATGCCTGTCTGGCAATATCGAAACAGGGATTGGCGGACGCGTCCAAAAATGCCAGGACATTGCCATATTACGTGCTTCTGCCTCGACGACTCTAACGACAGAATCAGCATCATCCCGGCTGTCCCTTATAATTGCTCAATACCCTTTGGATGATCTGGACGGTCTGGGTAATAAATTAAAAGAAATGTTGGATATTAAAAATCAATTACATCTTCAAATCGTGTGAACATGCTTTTCCCCTCAAAACTTGCTTTGAGAAAATAGTCATTGAAAATCGAAAAATTATTTTTCAGATTCGTTCAGAGTTCATGTTAAAGATCGTTGTTTATATATCGTTCTATGGTGTAACGATTGCGATATTTTTTCTAATCGCAACCTACGAATTAGTGCGAAAATTGTGTTCAAAATTTCGTTTCAATATTAATTAAAAAAAAATAAAAAAATAATTCTTATTTAAAAAAAACATCAATCTGAGGCAGGGGTCCCATTTCAGCGACAACCCGCGAGATTCTCGCGAAATCCATAAAAAATCTCGCGTAAAAATTTAGGCTGCGCGAGAATTTCTCTCTCTCCAGTTCCGACCTAAAATTATTTTTTCCTTCAAATTGGATATCGAGAAATCCGATTAGAGATGCAGATTCGCGGTGGCCAGGTCGCCATTTTTGGTGACCGAAATTTCTCCAGAATCCTTTCAGTCCCACGGCGTCCGTGGCCGGTAGATCGGGCCGATTGCTTCGCGACCGCAAATCGCGATCAGTCGCCTCGTTGTTGCGAATCGCGGGCCGATTACCGCGCGGTCGCGGACTGCGATTCCGTAGCCTCGTGTGAATCGCAGTCAATCGCGATTTGGGCACACTAAAAGTACTGCGTGTTTCTAATTAGCGAGATATTTTATAGAAAACTATAAGTGTCTCCCCCGCTTACGTGGGTCGCAAATTCGATCAAATAAAATTTTCCTTTTTTTTTCATTTGATTCTTTCACGGATTTGAATTATGTTCTTTCCGAGTACTTCCCGCAGTTTTCGTATGTTGCTCGTGAAAATTTCTTCTTTCCGCGGACGAAAATTCTTTTCCCAGTACACAATATGTCTACAGGTTACAAAAATCCCGAAAATGTTGTGAAATTTGCCATATATGCCCCAAAAATGTCGCAAAATTTGAACAAAGCCACGAATTTTTTTTATCAGAGACATTACCTTCTTACATCTGAAAATGTTTCTCCGCGATTGCGTAAACGACGCTCGCATACGGCGATCCCCACAGTTTCTGAGAAGAGATGACCAATGAATGTCTTTTTGCCATTTTTACAATATATTTCCATCGACTGATTTTTTTTTATAATTATTTCGTTTAATATACAAAGAATGAAAACCAAACCTTTTTTCTACCACATTATTAATAAAATGAAGGGTTATTTTGCAACAGCATCACGAAAATCTGCATTTGTACGCGATCCTCGGCGTACCTTGTTTAATTTGAAAAATATTTCCCACTTTTCCAATCTGTTTGCATCGACTACAGTGTTTGTAATTGTTTCGCGTTTTATACAGAAAAATTATTTTACAAACGTATTATTTATGAAATAAAGGCTATTTTGAAAACAAAAAGAAAAAAGTCGACACTTTTCAAACAAAATGGCTAAAATGACATGATTGGCTTGAGATTCAACAAAAGGACGATTCAACCCTATGTTCTGTATGTTTTGTAAAAAATACATAAAAAAGAATCCAATTTCAAACATCAAGTCAAAATTATTGCCTAATTCTATTTGCTTAGTGAAATAGTTTTCGTCGATATTCGCCTTTGGCGATCAAAAATCGTTAAAATTTTTAATTGCTATTGCTGCATGAAAATTGATCATAAAATGATTTTAAAAATCCAAATATATACAGTCGGCCCTCGACTTTTGCAGTTTACAGACCAAAAAATTGTAAATTCGCATGTGAGTCATTTTACTTAAAATAACCCATGTAGACGTTTTTATAAGCAAATAAAATCATAGCGTAAGCATGGGGGAAGTCAGGAATTTGAGTATTATTGCTAACAAGTGGGGAGGGGGGAAGTATAAAATTACCAAAAATGTGCTTACTTAATACTTAAACGACTCCTAATTAATTTTTAAAAAGAATATTAGTAAGAATGTTAAAAGAATGTTAGTTTTAAGAATTAAAAAATTTAAATGTCGAAGAATATGAGTTATAGTTAATGTTTTCCTTTTTATTACTTTCTAAATTAGCATGGTAAAATAAAAAATGAAATTTTAAGTTTCTCTCCTTATGACAGAAAATCTCTCTCAAAATTTTCTAGAAGGAGAGAAATTCCTCCCCCTCTTTTCCTGACTTAGCGGGAACCCTGCTCTGAGGTATATCAGAACTTGTCCGAAAGTATCCTTGTAGTAAAATTTCGTGGCTGCACGTCGCTTAGATTTTTTAATTACGGCGCAAACCCAAACACAAACATATATTGATTTTCATTATTATAGAAGTAACTAGATGTTAACGACGTTATATGAAATTGTAAATAAAATTCAATTACTATATGCTAGTAATTACCATTTGACCGCAAACGAGATATACTTTCTATACTACTCTCTAGAATGTAGGCCTAACAAAACACAAATTCCATGTGACTCACTAAAATATAGTATCTCTTCTAGGAAAGTCAATATATTTTAAATCAAGAATATTACATTAATAATTCCTATAAAGCAACAAGGTTTATTAAAGATACTTGATTGTTATTTGCGACCCAAAACAGAAAGGAATCAGGATCAAGCTACACATGTTTAATAACTGAGATGTTTATGTCATGAAAACAGTAAAACACTTGAAGTATTAAATCAAAAATATTAAATATTAAATAATTAATGTACAATATACCCTCGTAACTTGTACAGCTGCATAAGTTATACTAAACAAATTGAAAATTCTGTTTCATTTTTACTTTTTCATATTATGTAATATAGATTCTTAAACATTTATGTTTTAAGGGTGAGCGTCAGTAAATTTTCTGCCATATCCGCGCTTTGTTAACTTTCGCGGCACACATATTTCGCCGAAATTCTGCTCAAACAGTTGCAAAATATTTTCTTATAGATAAAATGCTATGCTTAGATTATATTAAAACTAAATTTAATACCCAATAAAACATAGAATATATGTTTTATCTTAATTTAAAATAGTTTTGGTGCTGCCATCTGTTGTCGTAACTTAATTCATACCGACTATTTTTATTTTTTAATGAACATTTTTAAATGTCTATTCCTTCTAATACGCTATTAAATAGAACAACAGGTCATATATAATGCCATAATCACGGAAACGTAATTGAACTTGGGCTTGAAGACAAAGGAACTTGAAGACAAAACTGCAGTCCGCAGTGATGTACATTCAGATCCCTTATCAAATTTATAGAATGATAAATGACCTTTCCGTGATTGTGGCATTATTATATATGATCTATTGTAGCATTTAACACTGTATTAGAAGGAATAGATATTTAAAAATGTTCATTGAAAAATAAAAATAATCGGTATGAATTAAATTACGACAACAGATGGCAGCACCAAAAATATTTTGGATTAAAATAAAAAATATATTCTATGTTTTGGGGGGCATTAAATTTAGTTTTAATATAATCTAAGCATTGCATTTTATCTTTCAGAAAATATTTCGCAACTGTTTGAGCAGAATTTCGGCGAAATATGTGTACCGCGAAAGTTAACAAAGCGCGGATAGGGCAGAAAATTTACTGACACTCATCCTTAAGACCTTTGTTGTTGTTGTTGTTGTCGTGTGACCAGTGCAATAACTGGAAAGGGTTGGGAGGGAGGTGGGGAGAGTAAAGCTAAATGGGTCCAAAAGCGTGGAGCACTCCGCAGGCCACATCAACAGCTTTGTCCGTATAAAGGGTCTCCCTGGAACAGTTCAAGTCGATCTTGAAGAGAACTGCAATGATGGAAGGGCAGTTAAAGAGGTGCTCGGGATCAAGCTGCATACCCGGACAGTGCCTGGATTTAGGGTATGATCTTGACCCATCTGGCAAAATCTTCATGCCTCTGAGGTGCATCGTCCTCAGTCTGGCAATTGTTGTTGTTACTTCTCTGTCGTAGTTAAGCTCGGGAAGGGATTTTTTAAAGACCTTTAAGAACTCTTAATGCAATACGGTCCGCCTGGTCTGATTGTGTGGGCCATAGGGGTTTCCTAACGGCACAAAAACTACATCTAGCTGACATAGTTCGTGAGATATTAGCTAGAGAAAGGACTTGCCTTATAACTATGTATATTAATTATATGTATATTATTTTGTAAAATCAGTAGCATTTAGTGCTGTTTTACTGTATATTGTTCCTGTTGACAATGTGCTTGTGAATAAACATATTAGTTATCCAGAATTTTGGGACTCATTCTCGTATTCTAAGTGCATACCCACGATTCTAGAAGTATGTCGTAACATCGTAGTATTATTAAAACGTCTCACGTGACTACGGCTTGGAAATGATTACCTCTGGCAACCATTAATAGCCTCATCGATAGTATGCCTCGCTATTTAGCGGCCTGTATAGCTGTCCGTGGGGGCAACATTCTTCACTAGTGCTTCTTTTGCATATCTTTGTTTACTCTTTTAATCATTTACATATAACTCTCTCTTTTACCGGTACTGTGATTTGCATATGGCTACTTGCATTCATTCATGGTGTTGCAATTTCACTTTTGACGAGTGCATGAGGATACGTTTGAAATTTCTATGATTTAATTCGATTAACATTATATTTTTGCTGCTCTCGGAATTGCACTTTTGGGTATTCCCAACCTACAATTGTCTTCCAATATTTGCTTAAATTTCGCTCAAATTTATGCATACGTTAATCTAAGTAATCGTAACTAAATACTTTTCCGATTATCAGGCATGGTGATAAATATATTTTCTTTTGCATGATGACAAACACTAGGAAGTATCGGTCAAGTAAATAAATCGAATTGCTTTACAACGAAACACCACACAAAAGGACCGCCATTATATGATGAAATCGTGCTCCTGTTTAGATTACAACTACAATAATTGGAACTGTTTGCTGAATTAAGGTAATGGAAGCTATGTCGACATTGCAAAATGCCGACAGTGACAGTTTTGATGTCATTGCAATCAACGATATTTTCCATGTATGTTTGATTTATAAAATATAAGTAATTGCCCAAGGTGTTGATGTCTGTCCAGACACATGGCCAGGGGACAGAACCTAACAAAACCGGATTTTTGATTTCCCGGCCGGGAGAAGAGAAATATTGGTTCGAAATGTATTTTTAAAACCTCCAGAAGACCCAAGTGATTGACCAGAGAACAGAACCTGACAGAGTCGGATCTTTTACTCTCCCTCCACCCCCAGGGGATTGTTTTATAAAGACTTTACAAGCCTTTCAGTGTCCCCTAGTGACTTAGATGGCTGACACTTTGCAAACTTATTGTTTTCACCACAAGGCAGAGCCTAACTGAGTCATTGATTTAAACGATTTGATTTAAACGATTTTGATTTAATCGATTATTTTCGAAACTAAGTGCCATATATATTTAAACAAAATAAATGTCTTTAAAAACGTTTAAATTTAATTTTTTAAGAGCGTTTATTTTTCTTTCTTTGACAGGATTAATTACAAGTGGTAACATAAATTATTAATACTGAATTCTAATTTTGATATTGCACCTGATATGCCTTTTACTGCGTTAAATATATCCTAAAAAATAACAATATCTGCACAGTAAGTATTGTACATCAAGGAAAGGAGATTTTATTAAAGGACTTTTAAACCTATTTTTGGTTGTCTTTGATCTTAAAGTTTATACTTTTGTTTTATTATACTGTTTTCAGAAGAGGGTAAAAGCGTAAAGATTTGTAAGTTGATTAGTAAATTTGGGAATCAGTAAATTTTAATTATTCAGATGTTAAATTACTGCAGTATACCCAAATCCTCAACTTTCTGTGAAAATTGAAGCTGTGGCAAAATTCGTCTTATAAAAGTAGTTATGTAGTGACTGCAGTTTAAAAGTAATTTGTAGTCACTACTTTTTAAAAAAGTAGTTGTAGTTGTAGTTAATTACATTTGTCATAATGTAGTTGTAGTTGTAGATCACTACAATAATAAAGTACTTTTTCCAACCATTGGTCTGAACCACAGAAGAAGCCTTGCGTATGGGAGTTCATCCCTCTCATACGGGGATAGGACCGGCGCCCTCAAACTTCAAAATGGCCAGCAAGAGGCAATACGGGCTTCTAAATTTTTGTGAATTAGAACATTTCGTTGTCTAATCGCCAGTTTTTTATGTCCAGTGTCTGTCTTAGCCACCTTTATTTATGGAGCTATATTTTCCTGTATTGTGGAAAAGCATGGGCGAAACTAGAAAGGGGGCACATGTATGGAGTATATGAATGCATTAAATATTGGGAAATAAATAGCCTACGATTATATATAGCTAAATTCGCTGGGCCAGAAGTGGTGTTAGGTAAGAATATAAAAGTTATTTAAAAAATTATATGGTATTATACGAGTCTTTATAAGATAAGAGGAATAGTCCCTTATTCAAAGTTGCGTATCTTCAGTATTTGACTATAGAAGAAAACTGCCTGATTGAAAATGCAATCTTATATATATTTTTTCTGAATTATTTGAGTATTTTATATACTTTTTGCACCCACGCAACGGTCCTATCTGTGGCTGCTACAAAAAATCGCCCCTAAAAAGTTACACTTAAAAAAGATTACCCTTTATCTAAGACTATTGCAATTGATGTCTTAAGCTATGGATTAGAAGGAAAATTAAATAAAAAGTGAAAGTTTGAATAAATTTTACGAATATTTTGGAAACATGAATATATTCTCCTGTATTGTGGAAAAGCATGGGCGAAACTATAAAGGGGGCACATGTATGGAGTATATGAATGCATTAAATATTGGGAAATAAATAGCCTACGATTATATATAGCTAAATTCGCTGGGCCAGAAGTGGTGTTAGGTAAGAATAAAAGTTATTTAAAAAATTATATAAGGTATTATATAAATTTATATAAGGTATTATACGAGTCTTTATAAGATAAGAGGAATAGTCCCCTATCCAAAGTTGCGTATCTTCAGTATTTGACTATAGAAGAAAACTGCCTGATTGAAAATGCAATCTTATATATATTTTTTCTGAATTATTTGAGTATTTTATATACTTTTTGCACCCACGCAAAGGTCCTATCTGTGGCTGCTACAAAAAATCGCCCCTAGAAAGTTACACTTAAAAAAGATTACCCTTTATCTAAGAGTACCGCAATTGATGTCTTAAGCTATGGATTAGAAGGAAAATTAAATAAAAAGTGAAAGTTTGAATAAATTTTACGAATATTTTGGAAACATGAATTGCAATTAAAATCATTGCAACTCGCCTCTGTTAAGTCAATGCTAATTCATATTAGAAGTTTATTAAAAAATTGTAGAAAATTCAAATAATTATTTTTGTTTAAAATGTTTCATTCAAAAGCGTGCCGGAATCATATGTTACACATTTATTTTATGGTCCAGGGACCCTATTCCAAATTTGTCGATCGTAGTTCTAGTTTCATCGATATCGATAGAGGGAGCTCCTATAGAGGAGTACCAAACTTTTTTAGAAACACAAAAGAGTTTGCAGCTCCGATATAAGATAGCACTATATTAATGTGAGTAGGATAATGAACTTTGAATAGGGTCCGATATGCAGCCTAAGGCAAGGATGCAACTGGATAACTCTGCAAAAATACAGACATATAATATATTCAGTTTTATATAATATTTAAAGGTCTTTACAGAATAGGAAAGGTACCGTCCAGTTAGGTGCTCTGCATTAACATTGGTTAAATTTGAGTTACCCCTAGTCGCATTTAATATTGGTCCAATATTGTATATATTGTCGTTACAATATTACTCCAATATTGGATTGCTCCGAGGGACCATCTGCCTACGCATTGGATTTACGAGATGCACAATAGTTTTTCTCATTGGAAGCCACTGTTATTTGGAGTGAATGGTCAGCAATCTTACTTCTGTTTATTTCAATTAGCTACGGCCTTAATTAGCCAAGCTTTCTTGATGTAATGGTGAACATTAACCGATGTCAGATATATGGCAAAATAATTTTTCATATAAAATATAATTTTGAAACATTACCGGTATATATGAATAATGTGGGGGAAAAAAACACTCTCAGTTTTTTATAATCTTATACTCTTTGGCGAGATAAAATAATGTTATCTGTTTTAAGCTCCCAAATGACTGTCGTAGAAAAAAAAAATAATTACCTATGACCTGCCGGGCTATAAATAAAATAAATGAAAATTAGACTTGAAATGTCAGAATTAATTAATAGTGTGATGTCCAAATTAAAAAGTTGTTTCGATTTCCGTATTTTATCTAGGTCATTTAAGTACCTTCATAATGATTTAGAATCAAATCAAATGCTTAAAATGGCACGCCCCTCTATCATATTTATTGGAAATCCACACTATTTTAAAAACCCTAAGGCAAACTTTGAATACAAACATATATGGGAGTGGACAACTATGGGCGTGGCCGTATACACGATACATGTCCCAGTTAAGCACAATTAAATCTTGTAGATATTTTTTAAATAACGTTTATTTTCTATAATTGAACATAATTATCTTTTTTAATTTGTTTAATTTCTATAGGAGGCAGGGTGTTGTAACCCTTTCCGTGGGATTTTTTCCAAAAGTGAAGTACAAGTATAGGCGGTGATACGGGGCGGTAGGAGAATCACCGCCTTCCACAAATTTTGGTAAAAATGGAAAAAAATCAGCATTCGTATTTTAGGCCATAATAATGATACTATAATAATTCTTATGGTAATATGAAGATTTTATGATAATATAATAATTTAAATTTTTCTGTATTGCGTGTCCAGCGATATGTATATGGAGGCCAAGCGGGTACAAGCATAGTACAAGCATAGGCGGTAATACGGGGCGGCATGGGAGGCACCGGCCTCCACCAAATTTTGGTAAAAATTGGAAAAAAAAATATCAGCATTCTTATTTTACGCCCTAATATGATTCTATAATAATTTTTATGATAGTATAAAGATTTTATGATAATATAATAATTTTAAATGTTTACTATTGTTTGTCCGAACATATGTATCGCCAAGAGGGTTATGGAGGCAAATCTAAATATAAATAACGGCGGCCATACATTTCTTTATCGTCTGCCGAACACTTTCCTTTTACTTCTTCTCTATGGCATACAGCTTTGTTTGGTATTATGATCTTGTCAAACTTCACGCCAATCAAGAGATAACTGGTTAAAAACTATTTTATGAGTGAACGTAAATATTAGGCTCTATATCAGGTGTTATTTAGGGATTTAGGTTTTTGGAAGTTTCTACAGAGAGTATATAAAATGATTCTATAATAATTTCACAAAATGTGTCATTGCTTAGTGGGGGAGGGGTTGACGTGATACGAGCTACATTGAATTGTATATGTAATACGTCAATGTTTTGTAAATAGTAACTGCTGTTTTGTAAAGTTAATTGAATATTTAATTGCCGTCTTATTGTACCTGGCAGTTGTTTAGAGAATTTGTGAGATAATTATCGAGCTATTTGCTGTATATTGTCCACATATTCAAACAAATGTAAATAGATGAAAATTTTTCTTTCTTTCTTTTTTTTATACGGCTGAACATATCAGTATTGAAAAAGGATTTTATAGTTTTTTTTACTATAACATTTTCCATGCATAGAATTTAACATTTCGATTTTCGTTTTTGTTAAAATGAAAAATAAAGTCAGAAAATTTTTTAATTATGCTGTAAAAATATAGGAAAATAACCGCAAAATTTTAGCTATATAAACTGTATTAAAAATATCCATAAGTAGAAAAGAAATTAGGGAATAAAGAAAAAATTGATTTTAAAATGTATAAAATGCATGCAGATATAACTAAACTAGAGCTATTTTATTTTGTAGTCCGGAAATCTTCCTGGACCAAGTATCCAAAAATTGAGATCAGATTCTCAGTGAAGTGGCAGAACCGATATCTCGGTATTTTATTTTATCCGAGTTCCTCTGCAGGGAATAACCATTGGGCGCTCTTGCTGGGTAACAGTGTCTGTGTTAACTGTACAAATCAGACAAACCACGCTAATGGTAATATTTTTCGATATATATATTTCCATAGTTAGCGAAAATTCGATGTTGCTTAAATTTAATAATGGCAGATGCGATCCAGTGGCGATGTTTGCTTCACTACAAACATGTTTCTAAAATTTGATTTTTGTTGGCTAAGTCTGTACTCTGTATTTAATTTGGTGGGAGTAAATAGGGAAATATATTTTTCACAGTTCACGTTCATTCATAAGAAGTTCTAAATCGTTCGAATTTCAAGTTATACTTGCTTATATTCGAATACAAGCATGCATGTACGACTATATGTATTTATGTGTATGTAGTCCATATAATACATTTTTTATTGAGTGCTCGCCAGAAAATTTTGAAGTCATTAAATGCCCTTGGGTAGTAAGAGGTTACGGATCTTTGGTCTAATGTTCAAGGATTAACAATAAAACTGTTACTGAAGGCATTCATTTAACACAATATAGGTTTTGGTCAAACTTTGTCCCGGCTGAGAAAAATCCTAACTCCTTCTCTGAAGTAGGAATAATTAAATTTTAATATTTTTTTTTGAAATTTCACTTTATATATACTGTATTAAAAACCTGAAAGTAATATTACAAATAAAACATAGAAGGCGTAAACCGAAAATATATTTGCTTTTTATAAGAAACGTCATTTATAACACATTGATTACCACATGACCATTTTTTCTTAACATTAGAGGCATGCAAATGAATAACAACATCATACTAAATAAAACATATTGTCAATAATGAAATATCAAATTTTTGGGGAAGCGTCGATGCTTCGAAAATAACGTCTATCTATGTCGAAAACCCAGGCCGTCCGACTCATCCAAAGGACTTAGATAGACGTTCCGGCCGTCCAATTTGTTGCTCTATGTGTAACACTAAAAGAAAGCGACAAAAATGTAGGTGACGGCGGCAGAACATAACACATTGGCAGAACAAAATTATCAGATCGAATTCGCCCTTTTTGCTGCAGTGTTCAATTTTTAGACACAACCTTAATGAACTTTAAGTATTTTCTCGGGACTTTTTTATTATATATTTTTAATTTGCATGAAAGTTTTACCTGAATCCAAACATGTGATTATCAATAGGGGATTGCCCTTGAAGATTTCTGAGTTAGTGCCAAAATTACTATGATGATGGCCCTGTATGCAAGTTTTAAATATTGATAATTGTCGAAGGCATTAATCCTTATCGAGTGATATCTTCAGTGTTGTTCTGCGATGTAAATTGAGTAACTGCCGTCGTTTTATTTTTCTTTTTTTACGGTTGTATATTACATTTCAATTGCAGGGATAAACATACCCCACACGTACGCATATACCAAAACAGTCGCAAGTCTCAAAATAGTTGCATGGTGTTCTCACATCCACAAAATGTGCAATTGTAATACAAACTTGATTTAGAAAACTCGATTTTTTTTCAATACTGTTCCTACACATAGCATATTATGCATTGTATATGGAATAAATGAATGCCTTAAATATTGTGAAATTGCCTACGGCGAGTATAGCTGAGTTTGCAGGTCCAAAAGTGGTGTTAGGAAAGAATAAATATTATTTAAAAAATTATACGAATTTATATAAGGGAAAAGTCCCCTTTTAAAAGGTGCGGGTCTTAGCATTTGACGACTTTGAATAAAGTAGAAAACTGCCTTATTGAAAATGCGATCTTACATATATATATTCTAAATTAATTGAGCATTTTATATACTTTTTTACACCCACGCAACGGTCATATCTCTGCTAGCTGTGGCTTCTAAAAAAATCGCCCCTTAAAATGTCACACTTCAAAAAATTATCCGTTAGCTAAGTGTACCGCGAATGATAAGTATTAAAATATATTTTAAATATTGATTAGAAGGAAAATTAAATAAAACGTTAATGTTTAAAAAATGTTCACGAATATTTTAGAAACATCAATTACAATTATATTTATGCCAACTCTCCTCTGTTTAAAGTTGGTGCTCATGTATATGTATTTTAATTTTAATGTATTTTATAACATTTTTGTCTACATATTTTTGATTTAAACTTTAGTTTTAGGGCTTATTAGAATATAATCCTGTTATTATACGTAGTGTCGTACAAGACAGAGCACCAGGCGCGAAGCGCCTTTAATCTCCAGTTTCAATATGTGGTTCTTATCGTCAAACTGTGACATTAATTCAGTGACCCTAATTGGAGGTTCGAGGTTTTTATTTACTACTTTTTATTATTTATCCTAGCTCCTAGTGTGGCAGTTTGTTGCACATTTAGAGTTTAAGCAGTTTGGGGGGGTTGATGCAGATCTAAGGGTTACCTAGCGTTTTGGCAGTTTAGTGTTTAGAATATTTTTTTTTTTTTTTAATAAAATAATAGTCGCGAGTTTTATTTTAAAATCAGATGTTTGAGGTGGGATCATTTAATTCCGATTATCGATGTTTAGAACAGCGCGGGGTCTCTTACGAGATTTGGCCTTGCGATGATCATAGTCATGCAGATTGAATAACAGTTCGTTTGGAACGGAATGCAAATTTCTGTAAAATTTAAGCGCTAGCTTTTTAATTTGGGCTCTAACAGTTTTTATTTTGAAGTCATTCCTAATTACCGAGTTTCTTAAGTACCTGGGAGCTTTCCTGATAATCCGTAGGATTTTGTTTTGTTTTGTCTCTAGGAGGTCTATTGTAGTTTTACAGGCATATCCCCATACGGGTGCTGCATACAGCATTCCCGGGCGGATGACCGATTTATAAATTAGGAGTTTATTTTGATAACTTAGATTTCCGTTTCCTATCATTGGGTATAAGGCTCCTGTGGCCATATACGCTTTTTTGATTAAGTTCGTTACGTGCTGTTTCCAGGTTAGGTGGGAATCTATCGTTACACCTAGGTATTTAGTAGATTTTTCCGCTTTTAGGGCATGGTTGTTTATGTACAGAGGCGGCGGAGGTTTACGTTTTCTTGAGAAATAAATCCAATGACATTTATTGGGGTTTAATTTTATTCGCCATTTTTCCAGCCAAGTTTGGAGTATGTCTAAGTGTTGTTGTAGCTGTCTGTGCATTACTGAGACATAGGGGTGTTTTGCAAGTATCGCACTGTCGTCTGCATAGAGTGCCAGCTCTGTGTTTGGAGTCCTAGGGATGTCGTTCAGGTATATGTTAAAGAGTGTCGGGCCCAGGATAGAACCTTGCGGTACACTACTTTTAATGAGCTTGGGTGTAGATAAGTTACCTCCTACTCTGACTTGAAAGTGTCTGTTATTTAAGTATGAGATTAAAAGTTTGACAATAGCGTCAGGGACTTTTAAAGTGATCAATTTGTACGCTAATCCACAGTGCCATACTTTATCAAAGGCTTTTTGTATGTCCAGAAAAATCGCAGCTGTGGGTGTCTTGTTATTGAGACCAGAAGATATGTACTCTACCACTCTCAGCAATTGATGAGTGGTGGAGTGCTTTGGCCGAAATCCAAACTGCTCCGGAATGATAATGTCATTCTCACTAAGGTGCGTGTTCAGTCTCTTAAGAATAATTTTCTCAGTAATTTTACTAAGTGTCGGTAGCAAGCTAATTGGTCTGTAGTTGGCTGGAATTGTGGCATCCTCACCAGGCTTATGGATTGCTATAATTATCGCTTCCTTCCATTCTTTGGGAAAATAGTTTAGTTTTAATATTTTATTTATTAAGATTGTCAAGTAACATATTACGTTTAAGGGTAGGTTTTTAACCGCAATATTTCTGATTTTGTCGTGCCCTGGGCTTTTACGGTTTTTGAGATTTTTAATGATTTCTACTATCTCCTGCGGGGTGGCTGGGCTAATCTCAGCCGTTACCGGGGAATTCCTGAAATTATTTAAAGTTTGTCTGACCATTCTTAGGGTGTCCTGACACATTAGATCGTGGTTTGGTTGGAATTGTTTTTCATAATGGCTTGCGAGCGCCTCGGCTTTTTCCTCGTCTGAGTACGCGATTTTAGCACCATCTATTAGTGGCGGGAGCTTAATTTGAGGTTTCCTGAGTCTTTTTGCGAATTGCCAGAGCGATACGTCTTCTGGGCTAAGGGATTCGATTAGTTCTTTATACTGTTGCTGCTTTTCTGCGACAATTTTTTCCCTGACTTTGCACGTAAGTCTGTTAAGCTCCCTTTTAAGGGCGGGGTCTCTGTTAGCCTGCCATGTCTTACGTATTCTGTTTCTTTGCCTGACTAATTGTTTGACATGGTGGGAAAGTGTGGGCATTTTTGGAGACTCACGATGTGTTGTGGCAGAGGCAATTGCTCTCTTGATTTCTGTTGTGAGTGTGTGCGTGGCAGAGTCAATATCCGCCGTGCTCATTATGTTAGGTACTGCTAAGTGCGGCTCGAAGAGTGCTCTTTTGAATACTTCCCAGTTGACCCTCTCTTGTCCCAAAGAGGCTGGAAGAGGTGTGTTCAGGTCGAATGTCACCAGTACCGGCAGATGATCCGAGTCGAATTCATCCAAGGTACTAATAGTGTGAGCGTAATCTATGTTTCGCGTTAGGACAAAGTCTATAAATGAGCCGTTGGCGCCTGAGAAGCAGGTTGGTGTCGACGGTACAATAATGTTAGTGTTTGTCGTGTTCAGCAGTCTGTTTATCTGTGTACCGCGTGAATTGGCTCTCCTACAGCCCCACGCTCGGTGGTGCGCGTTGAAGTCGCCTGCGAGTATAGTGTTTGGATATCGCGCGAAAAGCAGTTCCAGTTGCGCAGCTACATCTACTCTACTCATATTTTTGACATATGTTGAGGTTAGGATAAACGGGCTAGTATTATTAATTTTAATTTTTATACTAGTATTTTCTATACCTTGAAGATTTATGTTGTTTAGTTCCTCGTGGGGAATATTTCTTTTAATGTATACTGCTGTTCCTCCATGGGGCGTTCTAGCATTAGTATTTGAGCTAAGAGTATGATAGCATATATAGTTGGCTATGTTTAGTTTTTTACTTTCTCTAACTTTAGTTTCCTGAATTAATAAGGCGTCTACGTCATTTTCATTTACATAGTTCCTAAGTTCATTTATTCTTGGAGATATGCCGTTCGCATTCCAAAATATTATTTTTAAGGATTCTTTTTGGGACCTAGCCATGACGGGTTTGATTCTCACTGTTATTTTTAAAGTCCGCGATTATTTTAAGGGCCTCAAAGACCATTACCATAGGATCGCTCTTTTTTTGTACTAACTCTGCGAACTGCATCAACAGATGTTTTATGTCGTCTAGATTGAACATGCTAATAAATCCTCTGATGAGGTTGATGATATCCTCCATCTTTTCAGCATCAGATTTATCAGTCGGTTCAGTCTCAGCTTCCATTTCCTCAGCCTCAACCGCGGTTTGCACCTTTTTGTGAGTGTCCTTTTGGAACTCGATAGTTTTTTGCTTTTTTTCACCCGTTTTAACTAACGGCTGGGTTTGCGCGATCTCTTCATCCCTGACTCGTTTATTTTGCTTCCAATCCTCAACCTTAATGTCAAGCCTATCCTTTGCCTCCTTTGCCTGTCTGGCTTTTTCTATTTCCGATCTCTTTTTAATGGCAGCTGTAGCTGCTCTTACTTCCTCCAGGGTCAATTCTCTGGAGGTCGATGATTTGGGGGCCTGCTCTTGCACCGATCTGGTAGGTGCTGAAGGTTGGTGTCTTTTTTCCTGTGGCACTATGTGCGAGGAGCCCTGAGGGGGTGCCTGGGGGTTTAGTCCGAGGGCCTTTTGCCTCCAAGGTGGTATCTGATTTTTTGGGGGAGGGGGGGCATACTCCGGTGCCTTTCCTCTGTTCCAGGGGTTCTTCGGGCATTGCCTGAAGTTCGCTGGATGGTCTCCATTACAATTTGCACACGTTGCCTTCTCTGTCCTGGGTCTCTGGCAGTCCCGTGTGAAATGATCTTGTGCACACTTCAGGCACTTTGGTGGCATACTGCAGTTCTCAGAGGAGTGGTTGAACTGCTGGCACCGGTAGCAAATCTTAAAGCCCCGTGCTCTGAAGGCCTCTACCTTCACAGCCAAGTATCCTAACCTTGTCAGTCTGTAAATCCTCTGCCAGTCTTCCGTGGGCCTAAGGCTGAGTAAGAAGATCGGCAGGGGTAATCTTGTTTTTGTGTTTCTCAATTGAGAAACCCGGACTACATCTAATCCAATGGATGTTAGCGTCATTTTAATCTCCTCAATGTCATAGTTAGTTGGTAGCCCCTTCAAAACTACCTTTTTTGGCCTTTCAGTTTTTAGGTTTAAACTATGGAAGGGGATTTTCTCGCTAGTCAAATGGCGCTGAACAACCCTATAGGAGTCAGCGTCATTGGGTATGAGTTTGAGCATATCTCCTGAGAGTTTGCCAGATACTTTATTGCCTGTAATTTCATTTAGCTTTTTAAGGAGAGCCTGGTAGTTGTCTCTAAACTTTATGAAGAAACATTCTGCTTTTGGTTCTTTTTTTTCTACCTCCATAATATTTTCTCTAACACTATTTTCAACCGCTTTAGGTTTAGGTACATTCTTAAATTGAACCGGTTGCGCGGCAATTTCAGCATAAGTCTTAGTTTTAACTTTTTCATTTACAGTTACAACATTATCACTAACCTTTTCATTTACAACACTATCACTAGCAGCATTACAGTCCATGTTATCATGGTCATTAGATTTTAATTTTAAATTTCCATCCTGGTTTTTAGTAGGAGTTCCCTCAGTGTGAGACTCCTCTATCCTAGCCCTTTTACATGGATTTACAACCGTTTCAGTTTTGTCAACAAGTTTAATTTCATTTATTAGTCCTAACTCTAACAGTTTAGCTCTAATTACTCTATCATTATACTCCTCAACTGAGTTAAAGATCACATAAATATCACTATCACAATTTCTAAATTTACCAATGTCACAGCAGAACAAAAAAGAATTCACTTCTTTTAAATAAATGAATAAATATATAAATAAATATTAGCGGTAGTTTAAAAAATTGTAGAAAATTAAAATAATTAAATTTATTTCAAATGTTTCATTTAAAAGTGTGCTGTGTTCACATGTTACACATTTATTTTACAGTTTAGAGACCCTATACCAAATTTGTCGACCGAAATTCTAATTTGATCGATATCGATAGAGGACGCTTCTATAGAGGTGTACCAAACTTTATTGGAAACACAAAAGAGTTTGTAGCTCCGCTATAAGATAGCCCTCTATTAATCGACGCAGAATTACTAACGATAAGCTTTGAATAGGGCCCGAGATGTAGCCTAGGGTACGGTTGCAATTGGATACAAGGGTAAGTTTGGATCATGAGCCCTACAACCAATAATCAACTTGTCTGCCTGACGTCGGCGAGATTAATAATTCGTCATTCCTGCCGCCATGGACCAGGAGAGTTTTTTTACCAAAACACAGCAAGTTTTCTTTCTCATTATTACAATTAAGAATGTTTTGTTAATCTTGAACGGGCAATATCTAGACGTAAACAACCTGCTTAGAGTTGTAATTGTGCTGTGCACATCTTCCTCAGTGACGTCCAAAAAAGTTCTCTGTCTCTTCAGGAAACATGAGAATAAAAGACGCACGTTTGCTGTTCCTGTGACATTATATGCGTAGAGCCAGTATAAAAAAATACAGTCACGCCCGGGATGACCCCCCCCCCCCCCCGCCGCACACACACAGATTATTGAATTGCTCTGCAAAAATACAGAAATGTAATATATTCAGCTTTATATAATACTGAAAGGTTTTTACAACATTATAAAGTAGCGACCATGTGCTCAGCATTAACATTAGTTAAATGTTAAACTACTCTAACCTGCCTATGCAGTGGATTTTCGTGCTACACAACATTTTCTCGGTCTCTTCAGGAAGTATGGACCATTCTCTCCAGACCTCATAGCCAGCTAATGTTGTCTGGAGAGAATGGTCCACGATCTTATTTCTGCTTGTTGGCAACGACCTTATTAGGCGAAGCTTTCTAGATGTAATTAGAATTCACTAGTGAATCTCGATGAAGCGAATTAATTTTAAATAAAGAGTTTACTTTTAAAATATTAACGGAATATATAAACAATACGCAAAAAAAAAAACTTTTACTTTTTCACAATCTCATAAATAATGAGATAAAATAATGTTATCCGTTTTGAGCTCAACTAAGATCGCTTGAAATAGCTGCCGTCGAAAAAAATTTACCTATGATCTGTCGGGTTATAAATAAATTAAAATGAATATTACACTTGAAATGGCAGAATTAATTTTAACATAAAATCCGAATCGAAAAGTTATTTCGATTTTGGTATTTTATCTTGGTCATTTTAGTACCTTTATATTGATTTGGAATGAAATCATCTGCTGAAAATGGTACTCCCCTCTTTCATATTTATTGAAAATCTACACTATTTCAATACCCCCAAGACAATTTTGAATACAAAAAAATGAGACTGGACAATTGTGGGCGTACATGTCCCGCTATCCAAATGGACAAGCATATGGAAGCTCATTAGAAATATTAAAGTTAAATGTTATAAATATGCTAAATTTCAAATGAAATTTTTTCATGTGCAGTGTGTTTCAGCATAGTTGACCACGCTTTTGAAGATTTAACAATTGGTTTTTAGACACATACTTCTAATGTAAAAGTTTGTTAAAATTGGAATGTAAAATTCTATCATGTAATGTTCCCCGTTGGATGTTATTTTGAAAATAGAGGCTCAAAAATTTTATATCATTCCTTGAACAAAATAAGTTCAGTTAGAAAAATTTGATATGTATATACACCGTATATGGTAACTGATCTAAATGGGAAAAAATATACCCGCTGCATTTGTCCGTAATATTCATGAAGATATTTGCAATAGAGATGACTTGAAAAAACTACCAAAATTGGATAGAATTGAAAAATTGGAATTTTCCTTCGATTCTGACTCGTACTGAAGGGGCCAACTTCAAATTGAAACCAGACGTCGTATAAAATATGTCTGTGTAATTTCCCGGATTTGTAGGGGGAAATTTTAGATTTTCTTTATAAACAACTTATTGAATGTTATAGATAATTACTCAAGGGTTTTCCCCTTTAGATTAAATACTATACAGGGTGTCCCAAAAAGATTGAAACGCGCTTTAATTCTTTACCTGTTTGAGATAAGTGGGTAATGTAAATTGCAAAAATGTTGAAAGTAAGGTAGGATATAAAACAACGTTAATAAAATAGTCATCCCATTAATTCTCAAAAAGTTACACTTTTAAATTTTTATACGACCCCCTTAGACAAATTTGGTTAATCAGAAAATTTTTATTTTTAATGCATTTTTAATGCAAAAATTTAAGCCCTATACTTTTATAAAAATACTATCAGCCACAGGGGGAAAATATATGAAAGAATTTGACATTTAATGTTAACAAACTTTCAAATTGGATGTATGTTTCTAAAATTAATATCCGAAACTCTAAGCAAGGTCAAAACAATGCTGAAATACCCCCTGTATTATGTATGTTACATTTACATACCGATTTTATCTAAAAGCTTAAGCAAAGTATAAGCTGGCATTTTTTTTTCACACAATGTATAATTTATATTTTAATTCATAGTCCAACTAAGATACCGGAATGAATTCTGCCCAATCCCTACCAACGACTATTCTCATTCTCAGCTATCTAAGATTAAATGTGTGCGTTGGATTTCCATGTTTAATTCATTACTTCCACCTTTCTCTAATGTAAGGGATTCTTTCAGAATATATGAATGGGTAATGAGACAAATTTCCGAACCACTAAGTGCCTCTGGGGGCCAAATGGAATGTAAACAAATCGTCTGTCGGGAATCTCATAATTTCAGAATTCGGAAAAGCGCTATTTGGATGTTCTATATTTGGATTTAATGAAGGGCTTTTCATTAATTCTATTGTAATTTGAAGATTCCGGTTTGTGTTTGGCAACAAAACGGAAAGAAAATAGATTCGGAGGAAGGAAAAAGGTGTAAATGGAGTTCGGTACATTTGTGCGAATTTCAAATTCTTGATTTATATTTTTAGTGGTGGATAAATAAGAAAATTGTTTCCAAATAAAAACGTAAACGTATTAACAACTGTAAATTTGATAAAATACTAAACAAGTATCGTCATCATATTAGGTAATTGAACTCAATTTAATGGATTATGAAAGAGAAAATGAATTTGAGTTTGTTTGGAAAATCAGGTGCTGCTCACATCAGAATTTCTATTTCCATTTGATGATTCAAAATGACGTATTTTCAAATGACAGCTGATTGAAATGCCTCAAGAACGGTTCATCCTAGAACAACGGAGTTTGTCATTTTGTCAAAAATTACGTTTGAAACAAACATCTAATCAATATATTTAGGAACATGTAGTTTTTTTATTTCAGATGTTAACGATTTTTTGAGGCATTACGCAAAAAAAAAAGTCAGGTTGTCGATTTGTATCGAAATCTAATTATCACCAGAGCGGTGGTTGGGAAAACTACTTTATTATTGTAGTGAACAACAACTACATTATGGCAAATGTAGTTAACTACAACTGCAACTACCTTAAAAAAAAAGTAGTGACTACAAACTACTTTTAAAATCTACTTTTATAAGACGAATTTCGCCACAGCTTCAATTTTCATAAAAAGTTGAGGATGTGGGTTTACTGCAGTAATTTAACGTACTTATTCTGAATAATTAAAATTTACTGATCAACTTACCAATCTTTACGCTTTTAACCACTTCTGAAAACAGTAAAATAAAATAAAAGTATGGATTTTAAAATCAAGGACAAACACAAATAGGTTTAAAAGTCCTTTAATAAAATCTCCTTTCCTCGACGTGCAATATTTACACTGCCAAAGCTCTTTCGCGCATTACAATGCCCTCAAAGGCATCAGTGACCTTGGCAGTGGCAAATGGCAAAGCCACTGATGAAGGGCATTGTGATGCGCAAAAGTGCTTTTGCCTTGTAATTTTTGTACATCGAGGAAAGGAGATTTTATTAAAGGACTTTTAAACCTATTTTTGGTTTTCTTTGATTTTAAAGTTTAATTAAAGTTGACGTGTATCCATTTTATTTATTAAAAGCATAAAATAAAATAAAAGTAAAAACTATTTATTTAAAAATATGTTTGTTCATTTTTAGTAGAATTTGCATCTCAAAATTGCAATCAGATAAGCAGGATCTTTTGGGAAATAACTCATCTGAATATATCCATATAGAAAATCAACCTCATGAGGCAATGACCTTCCTAACCCTGTAGCCATTCATCTTACATCGTTGCGCAGAACACTAAATGTCATACAAATGAAGAAAGGGTGATCACATGATATGCAGAATGGCACATTGTTTGTTTACTGAAGTAACGTTAAAAGTAGCGTCCAAACTCGATACAAACTAGTGATTTATTGAATCGCGCTACTCGCTACACTACTTATTTTTAAAAGTAGCGCGTTACACTACAAACTACGAGAAAAAGTAGTGACTACCGTAGTTTCGCTACTTGTAGCGCTCTACCTCCGACCAATGCACCAGAGTATTCCATAAATGGCATAGCTATGAAAATTTCGGAAATCTCGTCAAAGTTTTTTAGCTAGAGCTGATACATACATACATTGCACAGATACATACGCAGGTGAAGAAGTAGACATAGCCAGACGTACAGATTCACACGTTAAAAAGTGTAGATTCGCGTTCTAGCGTGCCCGAAACGTGTAACTCCGTCGAAAATTAGAGTTCTGATTTTTGGAATGATTCCAATACTCCGCTGTACCTTACCATATATTGTGGGAAAAGTAATATAAACAAATAAATAAAACTCCAAAATCATGCAAAGCATGTATAGCTGTCAAATTAAAAAAAAATGCATCACAGTATAAAACGAAAGACATCATTCGATACGGATTAACGTCTTTTACAAATATGAATATTTAAAATTTTCTTAAGAGGCCGTGTTCATAATTTCTTGGTACTAACTCAAAAATGTTCAACAAAATTAAATGGGTTTTCCAGTTTTTGGGATATACAGTCGCGATAAATCAATTTTGCAAGAAAATGGTTTTGGGCAAACTTTTCTACTAAAGAGCCCCCCAAAAAAATTCGTATACATTTTGATAAACAAGCTATTTGAAATATTTATGAATAATTATTAAATTAATATTCATAAAAATCATGAATAGAAGCAGCTGTTTATTTTGATACCTTTCGATGCAGCTGCGTCTGAAACACCGGTATACAGAATTTCAAGTTTATCCGTGTAATATTGAGTACGCTGCTAAATTTTACTCAAAATTCGATGATTATTTCGCTCATCGGGGACCATTTCCAAAGTTATTGAATAAAAAACCTCGGATGTTTTTTGAAAACCATTTGTTATTAAAAACATCGAACACCGCACCAAATTCATCGATATTTCAAAAACAACGTGTAACACCATGTGTAGCACTAAAGAAAAATGTAGGATGAAAATTACAGAATATTACATACTGACGGAGCCACACATTAGAATTTCGCCCTTTTTGCTGCAAAGTTCAATTTTTAGATTCCCCCTTAATGGTTTTTAAGGATTTTCTTGGTCAATTTTGGAACTATTCCATTTTTTTTTAAATCTGCATGAAAGTTTTCTGTCAATCCGAATATGTAATGATCAATGGAGTAATCCCTTAAAGATTTCGGAGTTGGCGCCAAAATAACTAAGATGACCCCTTATGCACATATTAAATATTAGGATATAATTCGATAAGGTTTCATGTCTTCTACACAGATAATATTTGTAAAAAACATTGACCCCTATCAAATTATATCTTCCTTTTTGTTCTGCGATATAAATTGGGCAATTGCGGCTGGGTGTTACTTTTCTTTTGACGACTATACTTGGCGTCTAATTAGTCATAAATCTCAAATAATTTTCTTTACACTTGCTAATGATGTAATTTTAGTTCTTTTACTTGGACTATGGTGTGAAAAGGAATGTAAATGAGGCAAATCATCAGACAGAAATTTTAAATATTAGGATATAATATTCGATAAGGGTTCATGTCTTCTACAGATAATATATGCAGAAAACATTGACCCCTATGAAATTATATCTTCCTTTTTGCTCTGCGATATAAATTGGTCAATTGCGGCTGGGTGTTACTTTTCCTTTGACGACTATACTTGGCGTCTAATTAGTCATAAATCTTAAATAATTTTCTTTACACTTGCTAATGATGTAATTTTAGTTCTTTTATTTGGATTATGGTGTAAAAATGAATGTGAATGAGGAAAATCATCAGACAGAAAAAGACTGCTGGGAATCTCATTATTACATAAGTCCTGAAGAATTTGGATATTCTATACTTGGATTTGATGAAGAACTTTGTTTTACTTCCTCTATGAGAGTTCCATGATATTGGATTTGATTAAAAGTTTTATCTTACTTAAAAACAAATATCCATGATATCCGTCCTATTGTTTTTCAAAATATTTCTGAATGTGAAGGGACATTACATTTATGTATAACAATAATTTCTTCTTAAGGCCTAAACATAAATATCAAAAAACATATTTAATAAAATTGTCACGCAGTATGCACACTGTAACAGGGTCCTCTCTTAAGTCTTTAAGCATCTCATCAATTTTCCATTGAGGTATTCTTAAGTTGCAGAATCTGAGACTATACGCTATAGACTGAGAAAGTTTGTTCCGCCTTCTGCGGCGAATTGAAATCTTCTTGGTAACGAAGCAAGATGGACGAGCATTTTCAATTAAAAAGTCGTAGAGCGTTCTCTTTTCTGTACGAAAAGTTGTACGGTTTGCACGTCACATGTACACAGGCGCCAGAAAATGGGGTTATAATCCATGATTTTATTATTCTTTTCACTTTCCAGATCACTAAATAACTAGTAATTTAACCTGAAACACCAATGCTCCGCGAAACACAATTTGTTAACCCTAAATTGTGCATCGAGTATCCCAAATTGTGTTTTCGCTATTATTTATTCTATACATAATTTAAGCACCAGTCAGTGCACTCGCAGAACGCAACTTTAGAATGTGTTTCCAAAGACATCAATACTCTCCCATTGTATACAGGGTGTCCCAAAAAGATTGAAACTCGTTTTAATTCTGTACCTGTCGGAGATAAGTGGGCAATGTAAATTGCAAAAATGTTGAAAGTAAGGTAGGAAATAAGACTACGTTAATGAAATAGTCCTCCCATTCATTTTCAAAAAGTTACACTTTCTAAATTTTTATACGACACCCTTAGACAAATTGGGTCATTCAGAAATTTTTTATTTTTAATGCAACAAGATCATTAAAATCCCGCATATCTGTATCTTTGAAATCAACTGAATTATGATAAAGGAAATAATCTGACTTATGCCACTTTTCCGTATCATGTGAAAGGCTGTTTCATCAGTGAAAATAGGGATCATAAACAAATTGACGATGGAAATTGTTTAGATCAAAAATGCGTTAATATGTGTCAAAAATTTTATTGGCATGTCTCAATGTGAAAAGTACTTAAGAAACCGTGATTGCATCGTGAACCTACGCGGAATTCTCAAAAATATCTCGTATTATCATCCAGTTTTATCTTTTTTGTGGTATGACACAAATTTACATTTCTAATTTGATATAGGGTCCCCATTCACAATGTTCAATTTTCAATTAAATATAACTCGCTCAATTTTAAAGATACAAATATGCTAGTTTTTTAATGATCTTGTTGCATTAAAAATTAAAATTTTCTGATTGACCAAATTTGTCTAAGGGGGTAGAATAAAAATTTAAAAAGTGTAACTTTCTGAAAATGAATGTGAGGACTATTTCGTTAACGTAGTCTTTTTCCTACCTTCTTTTCAACATTTTTGCAATTTACATTGCCCACTTATCTCCAACAGGTAAAGAATTAAAGCACGTTTCAATCTTTTTAGGACACCCTGTATAACAGCATGCATGGTCCGATTTCACATAAACCTTTGGGTCAGTCCCGTGGTCTGGGTTTTCGACACACTTTATGCACTTGTCAGCATTGAATTGCATCATTGATAGCTGCAATGGCAGTTAGAAAATAGCCAACATTTTTCGATCCTCTATGGAGACCGGCAAATTCAGCCCGATCTCGTAATTGACTTCAAAATTTTTGGAGCTCAAACTGCGCAATAATTCAACGACAAAGTTTATACGCGTAGATTCAGACTATAAGTACTGAAGTTAGAATCGCGCTCCTATTGCAGATTACAGCATCCATTGACCGATTTTCCGCTGGCTTCTAACTGAATTTGTCAATTTCCACAGAAATTTGCAAATTTGTAGCATATCAAGTTTTCTTGCTAATATCGAATATACTGCTTATTCCTTGCTGACGAGAGCATATAGTTGCCAAAGTTAGAATCGCGCGTCTATTGTAGATTACATCATCCATAGACCTTTTTACGTCTGCTTAGAAATGAGATTGTCAATTTCCACAGAAATTCGCAAAATTGTGGCATATCAAGTTTTTTGCTGTTATCGGATATATATATGCTTATTCCATGCTGACGAGAGCAAACAAGCACAAAACGTGTGTTTGGATGACGTTCTGTACAATGAAAACCTGATCCAATCAACATGTCGGGATGAACTAACTCTACTGCTTTTCCACAGCGTCGTTCATTCTCTTTTCTGATTCCGATCATCCAGGAGCAAGGGCATGCATTGTATTTCCATGTTTAATTCATTATTTCCACCTTTCTCTAATGCTAGGGATTCTTTAGGAATATATGAATGGGCAATGAGTCAAATTCCCCAACCACTAAGTACCTATGGGGGGACAAATGGAATGTAGATAAATCGCTTGCCGGTAAGAGGGGGACGGGACCCTCATAATTCCAGAATTTCTGAAAGCGGTATCAGAACGTTTCATATTTGGATTTAATGAAGGGCTCATTAATTATCTTTTAATTCCACGGATTCTGGTCTGTATTTGTCAGCAAATATGCACAAGGAAAATATTTTCGAAGAAAGAGGAAAGGAGAAAATGAAGTTATGCATATGGCGGGAATTCGTATTTCTTAAATTTTATTTTTTATTTTTGTTCTCAGAGTAGATAACAAATTGTGTAATCTTTCAAGGTATTAAAACGCGCCTTATCGTGTTATTTTTATTAGAATACTGGGAGATATACTCGACGTTGCTCGTGATGCAATGTTTTGCGTTTTGCATTAGAACAATTGGCAAAAGAAATTTGGACTTTTCATTGTTGAGTTGTCTTAACAAATTTTTAGTTATATCTTATCAAAATATGCATGCATTGATATCACTTTTGCATTTAAATATGTAGTAAGATAACCCAATAGAAATGTCTTAATTAAAATTTTTACACTTAATATTTTTTATTTTTTATGAAATTTAAATTTTGGTTGGGAAAACAAATTTAATAACAACATACTCATTTTTTGCTTAATCTTAATGTGCATATTTTAAACCTCTAAATATAAAATTATATTGTATTCTACACGCAAATTTTTAAAGTATAGATGTGTGAAATTTTCAAATTTCGACATCTGAAGCGGCTGGCATGCAGCCTGCCACCTGGAAAGACTGCCAGATACATAAATCCGTTAATGGAAAGTAAAAACCTATCATTTGGCATCAATTTCACCCATGCGTTCAATAGGGTATGTAGATGCCAATTTTAGCTTATTTTAAAATTACGCTCAGGAGGAAATCCTCCTGAGAGTACTGCCATATTCACTGATCCACGTTGATACCGCGAAGTTCTACCCTAAGCAATGCTGAAACATTTTATTCTCGTCGGAGTAAGTAAAATCATTGCTGGCTCTTAAACTACATAAAGACATTGGAATTTATTCCTTTGCTCTAAGCAACAAGAAGATAATATATATATATATATATATATATATATATATATATATATATATATATATATATATATATATATATATATATATATATATACATATATATATATATGGCTATAACATTTACGGCTTATCTATAACATTTATGGCTTATACATTTATGGCTTAATATCTATAACATTTATGGCTTATAGCAAGGTTTTATCCTGCCATTGCAGGTATCGGCTGTTCCATACTAGTGAGCGCATACAAAGCAAGAAAGCGATCCATGGATCTTGGAATTTGCAATGGAAGTGTCTTGCAAACTTGCAAAGTTTGCAAACTAGAACATCTAATGCATAGGTTCAGCACCCTAAATTAATAGTATTTTAATACTCCTAAATTTTGAATATTAAATTGACATGTTACAATTTTAAACTTATTTAACCATTTGTTGCTAAGTTTAAATGTCAAGTTACAAGAATTTACTCATTTGAATATTTAATTGTATAATAAAATAAATATATTTCTTTTATATGTTCAAGAATGTATAAAGGAGAAAATTTCAAATGTATAATAAACGTAAGAAAACGGGCCACTCGTCCTCTCTTTTAGCATTTGTAGAGGGAAGAGGAAAAGTTTTTGTTCACAAAGTTTTCCTGTCAGCTTAAATGTACTTTGCAGTCTTTTACAAATCTTCCATTTTCATTCGGGTAATTGGCTATTTCCCCTCATAAACTTCTTTGTGTGGCTCGTGAATAGGTACTCGTGTCGTTCTCAATTTGAAAGTTTTTGTGCGAACTTCATTGATGTGAGATGGGCACTGTTCCTCATCTATTTTAATTTCAAATTGAAAAATTCTGTAGATGAAAAAGTAAATACTTTTCTATTTAAGCACAGTTTTCAAAAAACTATCTGTACCAGGGACCTTCAATTTAAATTCTAGCCACCACGCTTTGAAATCTGTGATTATCTCAACTCTGACCCTTTTGACCCTGAAACTATCTTTAATTTGGATGTAATTTTTGTAGTATTCAGATCGCAGTATTCATCTACTGTGTGCATCATATCTGCGAACTTTTTTATAATCTTTTATTAACTTCATCTGTGATATAAATCAGTCTGATTCAAATGTTTGCATGTTCCATTGATTCCACAGTTACATGAAATTTAGCAGGTCATTGTCGTTTCTGGCACAATTTAGTTTTTTTAGATTTTGAACCTTATCGGGTTTGCCTGTCCTAGTATCTTCATAGGAATGTACTTGTTTTGGAGTAATTATTCGAGATTATGAGCAGCTAGAAAGCTCATAACTGGCATAGCGTTGTATTTCGTGGTATATTTTAACTTTTTCTAGTTTCAATCTTACCAGTCTGAGGAAAACTAGAGCGACACAAATGAGCATAAATAACGCAATAATTCAGTATACAGCTGTTTCAAAGATACGCTGGAATCCTTCATCAGTGCAAGACAACCAATAAACTCGAAGTCCAAAAGAGGAATGGTCCAGATGCTGCTTTCTGATTGGCTCTCTCTTAATCCAGGTCAGCTTTTTCTTTTCGTGCCAATTCCTCTTTTGGACTTTGTATTTGTTGGATCTCTAACTGACGAAGGGGATTCAACGCACTGACGAAGAGGATTCAGCTTATCCTCGAAACAGCTGTATGCTACATTATTGTGTTATTCGGGCTTGGAAAGCAGTTAAAACACTTTCTAAACTGCGTAACGTTTTAGCATAAATACAGAAAATGATTTTTTTGAATAGCACCCCCCTTAGCGAAGAAATTAGTTTACTTGAAAAATTTCAAAAATCTGGAGTTCGTTAAAAAATTGACGGAGTTCTAAATGAAAAAGTATCGCTAATTGTCACGGCACAAGTTTTAGGTATTGAATAATGGTTTGCAGCAGAAACAAATGTACAAAGCTTTATTTTGTGGGTCGTTTTTAAATTATTTCGAAAACTGCTTGGCATAAACCGTTTTTTTATCGATATATCAAAATTATATCGATGCATCAGGAATTTCGTTTTGTTCTCCTCTTCTTGATTTTATCGGTCATCTGCTAAACTAGCTAATTATTATATAAAAGTTTCTAAACATATTTTGAATCCTTGGACATTTCGATGTAAAGGGACCCGTATAAAAAGTTAAATCCCATATTTTGATGCTAATTTCTCCCCGATTTTTGAAAATATTTTTGACAAACTTTTCTTACGATTAATATGTGATAAGCATTAATGGAGCATTCAAGTATGTGATAAACATTAACGGAAAATTTATTCAGCCATCATTCCAGTATCCGAAATGTATTTAAAAAGTAATTGAAATAAAAGGATGTGGGGGGGGGGGGGGTGAGGATAAAAAATTTTTATAATGTAATTTTGTGACCTATTGACTGAAAATTTGACTAAAATTTATTAGATCACAGAAAAGAGATTAGTAGCTGATACACTGGGTTTCTAGAAATATCCACCCTCAAAATTTTTAGGAAAAGCTGATGCGTGTACACTTCAGGTCAATCTGCAATAAAGTAAACATGCCCCTTTCGAATGAATGTGATTGCAGTGCCCCTAGCGGAGAATAAAACAAGAAAGATCAATCATACATAAAACATTGATTATGAGACACTTTCCAACTTCAATGCAATTTTATTTAAACATCTCTAAAGTGCGATACATTCCTCGGTAATATTTTTAAAATTATCACAAAACGACATTAATTTATTATATTTGAAAACTTCAAACTTCATCAAAAAGAATGAACTTCATTCAAATGACGGCATTGAAATATAAATTGCCTGGTCTAAACATCTCTAAAATGCGATTCATTCCTCGATAATATTTTTAAAATTATCATAATATTACAATAATTTATTGTATTTGAAAACTTCATCGAAAACAAATGAAATTTATTCAAATGACGTCATCGAAATATAACAAGCCTGGCTTTCTATATAAAAGCAGCATTTCATTCATATTTTTTCCATTCCTTTCATTTATCACAATACTATAATAATTTTTTTCGTTTAAAAATTTAAAACCATTGAGGTACAAGTAATTTAACTCTATGCTTAAAACTTCATCGAAAAAATCGTTTGCTTCTCTATGTAAAATCAATGAATGGTTCATTTATATCAACTATATTGCAGACTCCAGCTAAATGATTTTGCGTCAAAGAAATGCAGCAATTCTTATACAACTCATTCTACATCTTTTGGTGTTTACATACTCCATAAGTGAAAACTATTCTTCGTTGTAGAAATAATCAAAACTTAATGATCATTTAAACTGGAATATATTGTCATTGCGTTGTTTCAGCATGCAGACGCACAGAATTTAAGCAAAAATAAAGCGGTTTTAGGACGGACACAACACTCAATATAAATTAAATTAAAAAGAGCTTTAAAAATCACAATTTTGACACAAGATGGATGCCATGGGCGCGGTAGCCCATTGGTTAGCGCGCAGGAGTTCCACTCGGTAGGCCCGGGTTCGATTCCAGCCACTGCCAAAACTGCCGCCGTGTTCATGCGGAGTACGATCACGTTAAACATGTGGGTCCGAAAGTCCTTCCGAGAGGTTGGTGGTAGGGGAAGGAGGGTACGGTCCCCGTGGATGCCTCCCCCACTGGGTTCCGGTCTAAATTGGGTGGCACTTCCCGACCGCCCAAACAGTTACCTTACACCTTTCTGGTAGGTCGGACGGTCTGGGTTTCAACAACAATCAACAAGATGGATGCCATATTTTATTTTGAAGGGGGTCAAGTGAACTCTTCATATAATGGTCACGTGATTTCTTCATATAAAGGGTGTAATTATAACTTTAATTTTTATGTAAAAAACTACTGAATATATTTTGCTGAAATTTTTTTTACATATTTTATGGGATAATTTGAATATTTCCTAAAACTTTCTAAGCAATTTCTGAATTTGGAATTCGTTTAAAAAATGTTTAAAAAATTAAGTTCCATAGGGTTCAATGTATTTCATTTTTTCAACCCGGGTTCAATCCAAAACTAATTGGGTGATATAATTCATTAATATTCCCATAGGTCCCACAGACCGTCTGAACAACATACTAAAATTTCATTTTGATAAAGCCATTTTTACGGCAGTTATCGTGCTAACAGACAGACAAACAGCATGAACGAAGTCATAAACACCAACTATGTTGTAAAGTGTTAACAAGATGGATGCCATATATCATTTTGAAGTGGGTCATGTGATCGTTTCATATCATGGTCACGTGATCGTTTCATATAAGATGTGTAATTATTATTTTAATTTTTATTTAAAAAACTACTGAATATATTTCGCTGAATTTTTTTTTATATATTTTATGGAACAATTTGACTATTACCTAAAATTTTCGAAGCAATTTGTGAATTTTTAAATCCGCTTAAAAAATGTTTGAAAAATTAGGTCCCATAGGGCTCAATGTATTTCATTTTTTCAACCCTGGTTCAATCCAAAACTAATTGGGTGATATTATTCATTTATATTCCCATAGGTCCTACAGACCGTCTGAACAACATACTAAAATTTCATTTTGATTAAGTCATTTTTACGGCAGTTATCGTGCTAACGGACAGACAGACAGACAGACAGAATGAACAAAGTCATAAACACTTTTCAACTTTGTTGTAAAGTGTTAAAAATGGGAAAACGCAATCAGCAGTAAAGTGACATAGACGCAAAAAACCAATAAGAAAGCAGTAAGGCATCATGCACTAGCGGATGAGTAGCAATCGATACAGGAAGTGCACCAAAGGCGTATATGCAATGCAATAAATATATTGTGAGGATTATATTATTTATTATCATTTTATTCTTATTCTGCTTTTCCCTGATTTTAATGTATGTGCTTGACCCATAGTAAACTCATGCTCCAATATTACTTTCCTTATATACATAATGTATAAGAAAAGTATTGTGACGGGGTCGAATATTCAAATTCGAGTTTTCGACGGGAGAGCACGTTTCAAGCATCCCTGATCACGAATCAAACATTTTTGAAGTGATGTCTGTGTGTGTGTGTGTGTGTGTGCGTGTCAGTGAGACTGTGGAGACGATAACTGACGAACAAATGGACCGTTTTGAACGAAATTTGTTACAAAAATCACAATCCGTAAACACTGGAAGCCTATTGTTTTTATACGCAATCGAATGTTCAGAACCCCCCTAAATTTTTGAGTGAAATTTTGAAAAAATCGTCAAAAAATCAAAACCGCTAATACAGTAACGCAAATAGACATTTCTTATGTAATTTTTCATTAGAAAACAATTGACATAAATTTTAGAACGCTAGCAAGAACCGTTCTCGAGATATTGCACATTTTTGAAAAAAATTATCAAAAAGTCATTAAAAATAAAAAAAAATATTTCCTATTGAGAAACATGTTCACTTTTCATATGTAATACCATGCGATAAATTGGGTGACATCATTCTCGTGGATCTAGCTCGTTCCGTTCATGAAAAAAGATACTTCGAGTAATACTTTTGTATTTGATCGGCAGTAGTCATTTATCTGCTGTAAGAATAACTTATTTCTTCGTCCATAACGCTTGGCGAGATTTTGACGACAGTTTTGGCGGAATGTCACCAACTTGGCGACTTTTTGAAATGTTGCCAAATTAACGAAAATCTCGCCAAATGGAAAAAAATGACGCTAAATCAATGAAAATGACGACTAATTGTCGAAATTTTAATATCTTGGAAATAATATAGGTATCTACTATAAAAACAACCTATTTTTTTATTGTAAAAATAGTGAATTCATTACATTATATAAGGAAAGTCATGTGTTGCCCTTATCAGATTTTTTTGGTTTTAAGATCAGGAGTTACGTTATAGTATTTTGTGATTCCGCCCCAGTTTTCAGGTGCTCAGCAAAACAGGATGTGCGGATGGACTCTATGGCATATTTTCGTTAAAATCTGAACTTCAATGTCCAAACCGGACGAGATCATAGAGTTTGCGGGCCTTTTGAATTAGCGGCCGAAGGGTATCAAGTGTTGTGGTGACTTGCAAAACAGTTGGTTTGACCGGAGGGGTCTTATAAACCAATGATGCCGCTTTCGGGTCAAGGGGTTACGCCCAGAAACCAATGAGAGTGTTTTCAAGGTTTGGGAGGCGTGTGTTTAAATCTTTGAGAGAGAGAAAGAGAGCGAGAGAGACAGAGAGAGAGATTTGTCTCCCGATTTGTCGTGTCTTGACTTCTTTTTGTGGGGATATCTCAAGAGTCTCGTCTATGATACTCCTCTTGAATCTGGAGAGGAACTCGTCGTCAGAATTGTGGCCGCTGCTGGCAAAGTGCGCGACATGTCTGGTCTGTGAGAGAGAGGGAGAGGGAGAATTTCAAAATTTGAGAGAGAGTTTTAAAATTTGAAAAAGTGAAAGAGGGGAGTTGATTCTGGAGCATAGGATGAGATAATCGATTTTCTTTCCCTGCCGGCTTCTCTGGGAAATGAAGAGAATGGTGCTAACTCGCCGCTGCTAAATGATGCCGGTGAGTTACCCTCATGGGACCTTTTCCTGATATATTTACTTTTCTACTCTCTCTCCGTTTTAATGATTTAAATTTGACGTTAGGCAGGTAAATTTATACTTGGTTACCATCAATTCCAATTTAGTCTGCAAGACTCATTACAATTGTTTTTAACTGTTTTTCAACCCAATGAAGGACATGACGATTTAATGTTTAAATTAACACTTGTAAATAGATATATATGTGTTTCTAAATAAATAATGTATTTGTTAAATGTACACATGGCTTTATTATTTTCGCACTCTTACCTGGCGTGACCTAAAAAGAGGTAGATACCTCAGGACAGTCCTGAACTTTTCAACTTCCATCCCATAGAATCGCATACTTATGATTAGCCAGATCTATAAAATGGCAGACTCTAGAATTACTGCCATCCTGTTGAGGTCGGCAGTGTTTTTGTCTGATCGTTCATAAAAGTATTCTAAGGACATTTCGTATTTTGATTATCTTCGGTTCAGGTTGAAATTCGGTTTAATAATGATTTAGATTCAAATTGCATGTGTAGATTAGTATGTCCGGGGCAGATTTTGTATTGCCAATATTGTAAATAATTTGTGTATATACAAGAGAATTTAAAAAAGATGACCGAACTTTACGAGGTGGTAGTACACACCAAACTAAGCGGACCAACGGCCCTAACGTGCTGAAAACACAGGTTCTCGTTAGATCACCGAAGTCAAGCAGCATCGGACGCGGTTAGTACTTGGGTGGATGACCACCTGGGAACACCGCGTGCTGTTGGCACATTTCGGGCGCGGTAGCCCGGTGATTTGCTTGCTGGATTTGCACGCTGCCACAACTGCCGCCGTGTTCATGCGGAGTACGATCATGTTAAACATGTGAGTCCGTAAGTCCTTCCGAGAGGTTGGTGGTAGAGGAAGGAGGTTACGGTGCCTGTGGATGCTTCCCCCACTGGGTTCCGGTCTACTGGGCGGCACTTCCAGACCGTCCAAACGGTTACCTTACACCTTTTTGGTAGGTCGGACGGTCTGGGTTTCAACAACAACAACACCAAACTAAGCATTTTTCGTCATAGTTCACCGGGCCGGAAATGAAACGTAAAGGAGTTACAGGGCTCCTACTCGTTGGAAAGTGGCTCTCCGTAAACTTAAAAGCGTCATTCTGGTTGTTATTTTCTGGTTGAAGAAGAAAACCACGTATGCAAATTTCATCTGGGGAAGAGGAAGAACCCTTATGCAAATTTTCGTAATTGGGCGAAAGGTAAGGAACTACTGGGCGTCACTTTTCCGGGCCGTTGGATTGGATGAGGCGGTCCCATACCTTGGTCCCCACGATTATCAGATTTGTCGTGTCTTGATTTCTTTTTATTGGGATATCTCAAGAGTCTCGTCTATGACACTCCCCTTGAATCTCTGCCGTCCAAACAATTACCTTACACCTTTCTGGTAGGTCGGGCGGTCTGGGTCTCAACTCCCCTTGAATCTGAAAAGGAACTTGTCGCCAGAATTCCGGCCGCTGCTGCCGAAGTGCGCGACTTGCCTGGTCTGTTCGAGAGAGTTCGCCAATCCCTCCATCGTCGCTGAGAGACGTGCATTCAGGTTAATAATTACAGCAATGGCTCAAAAGGTATCTCATAATTTAATTTAGCTTGATCATCACATCTACTCTCCAACTGAGCGATGACTCTCTTTTTATACACTCTCGAATATATTCTCTATATATTCGAAGATCGTCAAAAGTCGCCAACTGGGAGATAAATTTCCAAATCTGCCATTCCAGCTCAAAAAAGTGAAAATATGGCAACCCTACTGTAATGGGAATGTCTGCCTGTAAAAGTGTTTTTTCCACTGTGGGGACTCAAATTGCCGTGAAAACATTTTACATGTTCGTAACAGTATGCAGATTTTTTTGAAGTGCGAATTATCAACGTAGAAAGTCGCGGATGTTTTTTAATGGGATAGCAAAAACTTGGCATACACCCAAAACATTGAATAAAAAGTCAAAGAAAGTAATATGTTTTCAATTATTTATAAAAAACCGGACCATCATCACTCAAAATTTTGATTTCCTGTTATTTATTGCGGATATTTAGTCTTTGCGATTAAATGCCAGAGGGCAACAGCTGTTCAATTCAGTGGGAATTTGGATTTTTTTTTTATTTAATTTTTTTACATGCTCTTTTGCTGTGACTTTTGAAAAATTAGTTAAGAAGTGTGTGTGTGTGTGTGTGTGTGTGTGGGGGGGGTGATCTCTGAAGTAATTTATTGTACTAAATTTTCTTCTAAATTTGGTAAATTTTGTACTAAAGCGCAGCTCCTTGCTGTTATGTATCAGGGCGAACATTTATTTGTATTGCATACGGGTATTTAGTTATTATATCGTCACAGGCGAAAAGGTTATTGCCTGGAGTAGGCTTATTTTATGTACTGTACATGCATTACACGTGTTAGTACAACAGGTGTATTTATCGCTAGCTGCGGTTACTGAAAATGTCACTGCTGCAAAGTGTCACTTAAAAAATGTGATCGTCAGCTGCGTGGTTATTTACATCCCTACTTTATAGGAAAACACAACTGGAGTACAACACCAAACTTGAATTTTTTATAGTATGTATAAAGCGTACTATAATTTATATTTCCGTTAACATACCGGAATGAATTCTATCCGTTCCTTAGCTTTTTTTTTTTGCCATCCAGGAGCAAGGGTGTGCATTGCATTTGCATGTTTAATTCATTACTTCCACCTTTCTCTAATGCAAGGGATTCTTTTGGAATATATGAATGGGTAATAAGTAAAGCTCTTCGAACCACTAAGTGCCTCTGTGGCGCAAATGGAATGTAAAATAGAATGTAAACAAATCGTTTGCCGGTAAGGATGGAAAGGTGTTTGAATTCTCATAATTCCATAACTCAGGAAAGCGCTATTTTAAAGTCTCTTATTTGGATTTAATAAAAGGATTTTCATTAATTCTGTAATAATTTGGATTATATTAGGTGATGGAAAAGGTTGTAAAAAAGTAACAAGAAAGATCAATCATGCATAAAGCATTGATTATGAAACACTTTCCAACTAAAGTGCAATTTTATTTAAACATCTCTTAAATGCGATACATTCAGTGTTGATATTTTTAAAATTATCACAGTACTACGATAATTTATTGTACTTAGAAACTTAAAACTTCATGAAAGAAGTCAATGCTATAAATCGTCTGCTTCGCTATGTAAAATCAATGAATATTTCATTCACATCACTTCTATTCCAGACTTCAGAGCTAAATAATGTTGCGTGAAAATTGAGTTCTTATGCAACTCATCTTATAATCGCTTACATTCTACATGCTACAGAAATTAGGCTTCGCTGTCGGAATAATCACAGTTTAGTAATCATTTAAAATAAAATGTATTGTAATTGCGTTGGCACAGAAGTTACAGTTTATCCGTTCCTCTCATGCTGGTTACAGTTTGGTACATCTAGGAAGAATAGAACATCTTTAAATAGCCCTTGAAAACTGATATTTAAATTGGTAACTTATGATGACGTCATATGCCATTTAATAGAATAAATATGAATTACTTTGGCTGTACATTAAACAAGCTCTTTATATAATTATAATGAAAATTTGTAAATATTTCGTTTTAAAAAATGAAGGAACATTTCAAACAATATTGCTATTATTGCTATTAGTACAATAATTTAAACACCGATTTTTTTTTCTGTCGGCCAACTGGTTATGATGCAGATTCTGGAATATGAGGAGTCAAACTGGCCGAGGATTTGATTCTAGATTAAGATTGATCTTGACAGACAGGATGTGCTAAGTTTTTGTGGTATTTCTGCCATGTAGACTAAATACAGTTCAGGTTCCTTTAAGTCATGCACAAAAGGCATCTGTCAGCATGACTATGTCTGGCTTTTGCAGAATTAATTATATTTTCATTCAAATGATTTTCATATATATATATATATATATATATATATATATATGGATAATAAGAGTTTGAAAATCCAATGATAGAATAGAGAGAAGTTACAACTCAATCCTAACTTTATATAAAACCTCCAAAATAAAAAGAAGTATTAAATAGTGAATCTTCAATATATATATATATATATATATATATATATATATATATATATATATATATATATATATATATATATATATATATATATATATATATATATATATATATATATATATATATATATATGCATAATTGAGTTTAAACAGTTTTTACTCGTATTAAGGAGTATAAAGGGTTAAAAATATCATCATAATCTTCATCAAATTCCCAAATGGAAGAATAAGGCTATCTTCCTTAGTTCATATCTTCTAGATTTTCCATAAGTCCAGTCTACTTCTATGATTAGAATGCAGCTGAATATAGAAATAATCAAGTGACGCCGTTCGTGACAATGACCGATTTACAAACTTTTTTTGTATTTTTTTAAAAACTGATTTTAATAAAAAGCGTTAATATAAAACGAATAGCATTTAATATGCAAGTCAATTATATAAAATATATAAATACAGTTTTAATTTAAAAACAAAATTGTATAAAAAGATTAAAAACATATAAATAACCACACCCGCTATACATCATACTTTTAATACCCCTTATCAAAAAGGCAAAGAAAACTGAAAGCAAAACAACATACCAATGACCACTCCAAAACCAGCTCTACATCTCCAAATCCGGGACACCACCGCCCACACATCATACGGAAGACCAACACAACGCTTGCGTGGTCCGGGAGGTAACCCAAGATAGTACGTGAAAAGGAAAACACTTTATCCGCGCGATGCAACAAGACAAAGAATTCCCGTAAACACATAATATACGACAAGTGCTATACGTAATCACAAAGATGTAAACCAATATTACCAAGGAATAGGCGCAAATGCTGCTCTTTAATCCGAAGTAAATATACTATTGAAATCAAAAACGAGGATTAAGCTCAATGGAAGGGAAAACCAAATACAATGCATGCAATGGCAGAGGAGGATGGCGACTCCTCATTCCCGTTTAAAGCTGCTTTTCCAGCCCGGGCAAACGCTCACGGAACCAATGCATTGCAAAGGTTGATCCCCCATACGTGCCCAGTCAGAAGCACCCAAACATGGAGAAACAGACCACTGAGAATGGAAGTCAAGAAACGCACAACTAAGGAAACACAAAACCTCCTATTATATAAATAACTATGCGCATGTGCAAGTCTTCAAGTGATATGCAGAAACTATCCCAATTCCGCAAAATCCCTTTTGAAAGAATTTGCTTCATTTTTATTGTTGAAAAAAGAATTATAATATTTCTTCAGGAATTTAACAGGGTAATTCTTTTTTAATGCCTCTAATATTATCCCCTTGTTACTTGATATGCAATCCTTTGCTAAAGTGTTGCATATTTGGTTTCTCTTGAAATGTCCCAAAAGTATATTTCTAAAAATGAATCTTGAGAGGTTCGTTTTCCAAGTGATGATATTGTTAATTTTTATGCCATAACTTTTTCTTTTGTCGTGTAGACTCGTATAAATTCCATTCCTTGTATTGTACTTAATGGTGATATCCAAGAAATTCACCGATCCATCCTCTGCACGTTTATTTTCAACCAATTCCAAGCCACTGGGGTAAAAATTGAATTCCAATCCTGCTGCATTTTCATAATATCCATACAGCACGTCATCAACATAACGAAAGTACGGTATCTCATATAATAGGTGTGTTCCATGCTCATATTTAGTGAGATATATGTCAGCCAATATTGATGAACAACTTCCCCCCATTGGAATTCCTTTAATCTGTTTATAATAGCACTTTCCGTCAAAAAGTACATTTTCCCTCAAAACCAGATTGATAAGGTCCATATATTTTCGATATGTAATGTACTCTTTCAAATTATGTAACTCATGCAATTCCTTCAATATAAGGTAAAGTTGTGCAATATCAATATTATTGAAAAGATCGCGAAAATCATAACTTCTGAATCGCAATTCCTTGTCACAGAATTTAAGTCTTTTAATGATATCATGGCTGTTCTTGATAATAACAGTTCCCTGCTTTTGAAGGTTAATCATAACTTGCTTTAGGATATTTAAAAGTTTTAAGTTAGCAATGGTCAAATAAGTTCCGCATCCTACGGTGACAGTGCGGAATTTAACGGGTTCCTTATGCATCTTTGGTATAAGCACTAAGTAAGGGAACTTAACATTTTTAAGATCAATATCAATTCTTTTGTATAAGGCTTTGATCCGATTGGTCAATGTTTTACTATTATGCGATACCGATGTATACATATCCTGATCAAGGTAACATTTCTGTAAATTTTCCATATAATATTTTTTACAGGTAAATGCGTAATTAGCCACGATTTTATCTGTATAAGTGATTACAAAGCTATCTCTGATGTTTTTGATGGATCTAGGTATGGATGATACTTTAGTATTTTTGTATCTCTTTTGATAGTGCAATTTGAAACCATTAATAAAATGATATTTCCATTCATCAAATGTCTAAACAGGAACACTGTATTTCACAGCTAAACGATAAATGAATTGATACAGATCGTTATGTAAATCATCATATACACACTCAAATTCTTGTTCTCGAAACTTAGTTCCCAATTTGAAAATACATTTTAGTTGTTGGTCTTCAATAAAATTTAAATTTCCTGTAATAATATGTTTGTGATACGGGTCACTATATACACTGTTCTTGCAATTACACTCTTCCACGTCATACAACGAGGTATTCTTACATATATGACTATAGTTGTATATTTTTCTGCCGTTAGTACAAACATAACGGTAATTCAATTTAACTGTAATAAAAGGGATTGGTAAAAATTTATTAATTCCATTCAAAATAGAAGTGAAAGGAATTCTGTCAAAAATCTTGTTTTTAAAAGTAGTCATAAAAAATTCCTTTGTAATTATCTTCTGTTTTTGAGGGTTCAATTCAATACGATGCTTACTGGCCTTTAACTTAATCATATCCAATACCATAGCCATAAATTTACAATTCTCCTCCGTATGTTCATGAGGGTCAGTAGAAGTATATTGCAACACATATTGCCATATTCGTGGCAGATATTTAAATCTTATTCCATAAATAACGTTTTTAATCCAACTTTTATTAGTTGTTGTGTCATTTTTGAATTTCTCGATAAATCTTTGGATCTCTTCTACCGTACGTTTATAACTGATCTTTCTGTGTTTTTTCCCTCTATGCCAGCGATGGGTTTTGCTTTGAGAAAAAGTTCTTGACACTGGCTGTGTTTTATCATTACTGCAATATTCCAAATTGAAGGTCTCATTGTAAATTACCGTGTTGAGCCCATATGGGTAGGCTGTAATGTACTGTTTAATATGAGTACTCTCCCACCATAATCTTTCTTGAAGCCTGGGTACTATATCAAGTATAGTAACTGTGATCTTAGTAAAATCATGATTCTGAAAATGTCTTAATTCCAAGTTGGAAACCGGTACCGCATGTTTCTGGGATTTTCCAATTTGACTTCTGTGTAAGTTAATTCTAATATGCAAAGGATTTTTAGTTTGTCCGATATACTTAGTTTGACAGGATAGACATGTAATACAGTATATGGTGTTATAGGTTTTACAAAATATTCTATACGCATGGTCTTTGTCGATGATTTGCAAGGGGTCAGCAACAGGACATAGTTTGCATCTCTTAGATGCGCACTTTTTAAATCTGTAATTACTCATTCTTCGATAATGGCTATAGTAAGTATTAAAAAAATGAGATCCGTTTTGGATTGTGTCGTTATAAACCACATTACGTACGTTTTTTTTTAGGTGTCACTGTCACTTGTGGTGTACACTCAGTAGTTCTGAAGAAATGTTTTATAGTTGTCATCTCGAAAAAGCCAGGGTAACTGTGTGTCGATGTTACAAATACCCTTTTATATTGCAACACCGGGCAAATACTCGCACTGAATATAATTGCCAGTCGTTAAATTGTATTAAATTTGTCATGCATAATTGAGTTTAAACAGTTTTTACTCGTATTAAGGAGTATAAAGGGTTAAAAATATCATCATAATCTTCATCAAATTCCCAAATGGAAGAATAAGGCTATCTTCCTTAGTTCATATCTTCTAGATTTTCCATAAGTCCAGTCTACTTCTATGATTAGAATGCAGCTGAATATAGAAATAATCAAGTGACGCCGTTCGTGACAATGACCGATTTACAAACTTTTTTTGTATTTTTTTAAAAACTGATTTTAATAAAAAGCGTTAATATAAAACGAATAGCATTTAATATGCAAGTCAATTATATAAAATATATAAATACAGTTTTAATTTAAAAACAAAATTGTATAAAAAGATTAAAAACATATAAATAACCACACCCGCTATACATCATACTTTTAATACCCCTTATCAAAAAGGCAAAGAAAACTGAAAGCAAAACAACATACCAATGACCACTCCAAAACCAGCTCTACATCTCCAAATCCGGGACACCACCGCCCACACATCATACGGAAGACCAACACAACGCTTGCGTGGTCCGGGAGGTAACCCAAGATAGTACGTGAAAAGGAAAACACTTTATCCGCGCGATGCAACAAGACAAAGAATTCCCGTAAACACATAATATACGACAAGTGCTATACGTAATCACAAAGATGTAAACCAATATTACCAAGGAATAGGCGCAAATGCTGCTCTTTAATCCGAAGTAAATATACTATTGAAATCAAAAACGAGGATTAAGCTCAATGGAAGGGAAAACCAAATACAATGCATGCAATGGCAGAGGAGGATGGCGACTCCTCATTCCCGTTTAAAGCTGCTTTTCCAGCCCGGGCAAACGCTCACGGAACCAATGCATTGCAAAGGTTGATCCCCCATACGTGCCCAGTCAGAAGCACCCAAACATGGAGAAACAGACCACTGAGAATGGAAGTCAAGAAACGCACAACTAAGGAAACACAAAACCTCCTATTATATAAATAACTATGCGCATGTGCAAGTCTTCAAGTGATATGCAGAAACTATCCCAATTCCGCAAAATCCCTTTTGAAAGAATTTGCTTCATTTTTATTGTTGAAAAAAGAATTATAATATTTCTTCAGGAATTTAACAGGGTAATTCTTTTTTAATGCCTCTAATATTATCCCCTTGTTACTTGATATGCAATCCTTTGCTAAAGTGTTGCATATTTGGTTTCTCTTGAAATGTCCCAAAAGTATATTTCTAAAAATGAATCTTGAGAGGTTCGTTTTCCAAGTGATGATATTGTTAATTTTTATGCCATAACTTTTTCTTTTGTCGTGTAGACTCGTATAAATTCCATTCCTTGTATTGTACTTAATGGTGATATCCAAGAAATTCACCGATCCATCCTCTGCACGTTTATTTTCAACCAATTCCAAGCCACTGGGGTAAAAATTGAATTCCAATCCTGCTGCATTTTCATAATATCCATACAGCACGTCATCAACATAACGAAAGTACGGTATCTCATATAATAGGTGTGTTCCATGCTCATATTTAGTGAGATATATGTCAGCCAATATTGATGAACAACTTCCCCCCATTGGAATTCCTTTAATCTGTTTATAATAGCACTTTCCGTCAAAAAGTACATTTTCCCTCAAAACCAGATTGATAAGGTCCATATATTTTCGATATGTAATGTACTCTTTCAAATTATGTAACTCATGCAATTCCTTCAATATAAGGTAAAGTTGTGCAATATCAATATTATTGAAAAGATCGCGAAAATCATAACTTCTGAATCGCAATTCCTTGTCACAGAATTTAAGTCTTTTAATGATATCATGGCTGTTCTTGATAATAACAGTTCCCTGCTTTTGAAGGTTAATCATAACTTGCTTTAGGATATTTAAAAGTTTTAAGTTAGCAATGGTCAAATAAGTTCCGCATCCTACGGTGACAGTGCGGAATTTAACGGGTTCCTTATGCATCTTTGGTATAAGCACTAAGTAAGGGAACTTAACATTTTTAAGATCAATATCAATTCTTTTGTATAAGGCTTTGATCCGATTGGTCAATGTTTTACTATTATGCGATACCGATGTATACATATCCTGATCAAGGTAACATTTCTGTAAATTTTCCATATAATATTTTTTACAGGTAAATGCGTAATTAGCCACGATTTTATCTGTATAAGTGATTACAAAGCTATCTCTGATGTTTTTGATGGATCTAGGTATGGATGATACTTTAGTATTTTTGTATCTCTTTTGATAGTGCAATTTGAAACCATTAATAAAATGATATTTCCATTCATCAAATGTCTAAACAGGAACACTGTATTTCACAGCTAAACGATAAATGAATTGATACAGATCGTTATGTAAATCATCATATACACACTCAAATTCTTGTTCTCGAAACTTAGTTCCCAATTTGAAAATACATTTTAGTTGTTGGTCTTCAATAAAATTTAAATTTCCTGTAATAATATGTTTGTGATACGGGTCACTATATACACTGTTCTTGCAATTACACTCTTCCACGTCATACAACGAGGTATTCTTACATATATGACTATAGTTGTATATTTTTCTGCCGTTAGTACAAACATAACGGTAATTCAATTTAACTGTAATAAAAGGGATTGGTAAAAATTTATTAATTCCATTCAAAATAGAAGTGAAAGGAATTCTGTCAAAAATCTTGTTTTTAAAAGTAGTCATAAAAAATTCCTTTGTAATTATCTTCTGTTTTTGAGGGTTCAATTCAATACGATGCTTACTGGCCTTTAACTTAATCATATCCAATACCATAGCCATAAATTTACAATTCTCCTCCGTATGTTCATGAGGGTCAGTAGAAGTATATTGCAACACATATTGCCATATTCGTGGCAGATATTTAAATCTTATTCCATAAATAACGTTTTTAATCCAACTTTTATTAGTTGTTGTGTCATTTTTGAATTTCTCGATAAATCTTTGGATCTCTTCTACCGTACGTTTATAACTGATCTTTCTGTGTTTTTTCCCTCTATGCCAGCGATGGGTTTTGCTTTGAGAAAAAGTTCTTGACACTGGCTGTGTTTTATCATTACTGCAATATTCCAAATTGAAGGTCTCATTGTAAATTACCGTGTTGAGCCCATATGGGTAGGCTGTAATGTACTGTTTAATATGAGTACTCTCCCACCATAATCTTTCTTGAAGCCTGGGTACTATATCAAGTATAGTAACTGTGATCTTAGTAAAATCATGATTCTGAAAATGTCTTAATTCCAAGTTGGAAACCGGTACCGCATGTTTCTGGGATTTTCCAATTTGACTTCTGTGTAAGTTAATTCTAATATGCAAAGGATTTTTAGTTTGTCCGATATACTTAGTTTGACAGGATAGACATGTAATACAGTATATGGTGTTATAGGTTTTACAAAATATTCTATACGCATGGTCTTTGTCGATGATTTGCAAGGGGTCAGCAACAGGACATAGTTTGCATCTCTTAGATGCGCACTTTTTAAATCTGTAATTACTCATTCTTCGATAATGGCTATAGTAAGTATTAAAAAAATGAGATCCGTTTTGGATTGTGTCGTTATAAACCACATTACGTACGTTTTTTTTTAGGTGTCACTGTCACTTGTGGTGTACACTCAGTAGTTCTGAAGAAATGTTTTATAGTTGTCATCTCGAAAAAGCCAGGGTAACTGTGTGTCGATGTTACAAATACCCTTTTATATTGCAACACCGGGCAAATACTCGCACTGAATATAATTGCCAGTCGTTAAATTGTATTAAATTTGTCATGCATAATTGAGTTTAAACAGTTTTTACTCGTATTAAGGAGTATAAAGGGTTAAAAATATCATCATAATCTTCATCAAATTCCCAAATGGAAGAATAAGGCTATCTTCCTTAGTTCATATCTTCTAGATTTTCCATAAGTCCAGTCTACTTCTATGATTAGAATGCAGCTGAATATAGAAATAATCAAGTGACGCCGTTCGTGACAATGACCGATTTACAAACTTTTTTTGTATTTTTTTAAAAACTGATTTTAATAAAAAGCGTTAATATAAAACGAATAGCATTTAATATGCAAGTCAATTATATAAAATATATAAATACAGTTTTAATTTAAAAACAAAATTGTATAAAAAGATTAAAAACATATAAATAACCACACCCGCTATACATCATACTTTTAATACCCCTTATCAAAAAGGCAAAGAAAACTGAAAGCAAAACAACATACCAATGACCACTCCAAAACCAGCTCTACATCTCCAAATCCGGGACACCACCGCCCACACATCATACGGAAGACCAACACAACGCTTGCGTGGTCCGGGAGGTAACCCAAGATAGTACGTGAAAAGGAAAACACTTTATCCGCGCGATGCAACAAGACAAAGAATTCCCGTAAACACATAATATACGACAAGTGCTATACGTAATCACAAAGATGTAAACCAATATTACCAAGGAATAGGCGCAAATGCTGCTCTTTAATCCGAAGTAAATATACTATTGAAATCAAAAACGAGGATTAAGCTCAATGGAAGGGAAAACCAAATACAATGCATGCAATGGCAGAGGAGGATGGCGACTCCTCATTCCCGTTTAAAGCTGCTTTTCCAGCCCGGGCAAACGCTCACGGAACCAATGCATTGCAAAGGTTGATCCCCCATACGTGCCCAGTCAGAAGCACCCAAACATGGAGAAACAGACCACTGAGAATGGAAGTCAAGAAACGCACAACTAAGGAAACACAAAACCTCCTATTATATAAATAACTATGCGCATGTGCAAGTCTTCAAGTGATATGCAGAAACTATCCCAATTCCGCAAAATCCCTTTTGAAAGAATTTGCTTCATTTTTATTGTTGAAAAAAGAATTATAATATTTCTTCAGGAATTTAACAGGGTAATTCTTTTTTAATGCCTCTAATATTATCCCCTTGTTACTTGATATGCAATCCTTTGCTAAAGTGTTGCATATTTGGTTTCTCTTGAAATGTCCCAAAAGTATATTTCTAAAAATGAATCTTGAGAGGTTCGTTTTCCAAGTGATGATATTGTTAATTTTTATGCCATAACTTTTTCTTTTGTCGTGTAGACTCGTATAAATTCCATTCCTTGTATTGTACTTAATGGTGATATCCAAGAAATTCACCGATCCATCCTCTGCACGTTTATTTTCAACCAATTCCAAGCCACTGGGGTAAAAATTGAATTCCAATCCTGCTGCATTTTCATAATATCCATACAGCACGTCATCAACATAACGAAAGTACGGTATCTCATATAATAGGTGTGTTCCATGCTCATATTTAGTGAGATATATGTCAGCCAATATTGATGAACAACTTCCCCCCATTGGAATTCCTTTAATCTGTTTATAATAGCACTTTCCGTCAAAAAGTACATTTTCCCTCAAAACCAGATTGATAAGGTCCATATATTTTCGATATGTAATGTACTCTTTCAAATTATGTAACTCATGCAATTCCTTCAATATAAGGTAAAGTTGTGCAATATCAATATTATTGAAAAGATCGCGAAAATCATAACTTCTGAATCGCAATTCCTTGTCACAGAATTTAAGTCTTTTAATGATATCATGGCTGTTCTTGATAATAACAGTTCCCTGCTTTTGAAGGTTAATCATAACTTGCTTTAGGATATTTAAAAGTTTTAAGTTAGCAATATATATACATATAAAAATAAGTATATCACGAACGGAACTCCTATTTAAGTAAAGGAGAAAACAGAAACCTTACAGAGGATGTGGCGCTTAGCAGCTCTGCATCCAGAGTGGCATATAAGGATATAAACAAGAAGAAAAAATAAGCGAGAACAGGAGTGACCATATGATTTGCATAGAATGGCAGGGGTGGATTGCGACACCCCTTTCCCGCTTAAAGCAGCTTTTACGACCCGGGCAACGCTCACGGCACCAATGTAACTCAATGGTCAATCTCCCACATGTGCAAAGACAGAAGCACCCGAACGGACACAAAAGCAAAGATGGAACCAAGCATGGAAGAGATACACCCTACAATCCAGCTTGAAAACACAACATTTTATAAGGGAAAGTCGCACATGCGCGATAAGACTTCATGATGATAGGATCGCAGATATGAAGATATATATGATTAAGAATACTCATTTAGAATCAAACAATGCACAATTTCTTTCTTTGAAAAAGGAATAGTAATAATGTTGTAAAAAATATCTAGGGTAATTTCTTTTTAATGCATCATTTATTATTTTATTACATTCATAAATGCAGTCTTTTTTAAAAGTACTGTAGTTTCTGTTTCTTCTGAAGTACCCGACAATAATATTTCTGAATATATTTTTAGTGAGGTTTGAATTCCAATCAATAATATTATTAATTTTGATATTGTATGAATTTCTCTTGTCGTGTATGGTTGTATAAATTCCATACTGTTGGTGTTTTCTTATTGACAAGTCCAGGAAGTCTGTCGATCCATCCTTATTGATCGGGTTTTCAATTAAGTCTAATTCCCTTGGGTAGAATGCAAAATCTATGTCAGGGGTGTTTGCATAACCCCCTAATATCACATCGTCAACATAACGGAAATAAGGTATTTCCGATAATATATGGGTTCCTCTTTCATATTTGGATAGATAAATATCCGCCAATATTGATGAGCATGCACCACCCATGGGTATGCCTTTGACCTGTTTGTAGTAATGCGTACCGTCATATAGTATGTTTTCATTCAATACTAACTCAATCAAATCCAAATATCTTCTGAGAGTTATATATGGTTTTAAATTATATTCCTCATGTAATTCTTTCAAGATCATTTGTAGGTTTGTTAAATCGATGTTATTAAACAGATCCCGGAAATCGTAGCTTCTGAAGTTCAAATCTTTATGGCAAAATTTCAGTCGGTCTATCAATTCCTGTCCGTTTTTTAACATTATGGAGTTTTGCTTCTTAATATCAGTTATAACATATTGGAGTAATTTCAGAAGTTTTTTATTTGCTTGTTCCAGGTACGATCCGCATCCCACTGTTACAGTACGGAACTTGACTGGTTTTTTGTGTAACTTGGGAATAAGGATCAAGTATGGAAATTTTACTGATTTAATATCCATACCAATTCTTTTATACAGTGCTTTTATTCTATTAGTGATGATTGATTCGTTGCTAGGAATTAAGGTATACATGGCACTATCCTTATAGCATTGTGTTAAAGTATCGACATAGAATTTTTTACACGTGAATGCAAAATTCGATACGATTTTGTCGGTGTATGTCATTACGAATTCTTCATTAAAATGTTTGATTGAAGACGGAAATCGAGAACCTCCTGAATCCTTGTTTCTTCTCGGGTAGAATTGGCAAAAAGCACTGTAAAAGGCATATTTCCATGCGTTAAAAGTTTGTACAGGTATACTGTGTTTGACTGCCATCTTGTATATGAAGGTTTCCAGATCGTAATTAAATTCATTATAAATATTATTAAATTCTTGTATTCGGTACTTAGTACCAAGTTGTAATAAGTTTTTGAGTTTATTATCTTTTATAAAATCTAAGTTTCCAGTAATTATATGCTTGTGGTAGGGATCACAATGTATATTTTTATGACATTGACAGGATTCAATATTAAATGAAGATACAGTTTTACATAATTTATTGTAGTTGAATAATCTTCTTCCGTTGGTTCTTACAAAGCGATAGGATATCTTAATATTTAGATTAGGCAAAGGAAGACGTTCTTCTATATTATGTAATATATGGTTGAATGGAATATTTTCGAACATTTTATTCTTAAATGTTGTGATAAAAAATTCTTTTGATTTGTTAATTTGATATTTTGGTTCAAGTGCTACATTATATTTTGCGGCTCTCCTTTATTCCTTTTTCTCCCTCTATTCCTTTTTCAAAGAAAGAAATTGTGCATTGTTTGATTCTAAATGAGTATTCTTAATCATATATATCTTCATATCTGCGATCCTATCATCATGAAGTCTTATCGCGCATGTGCGACTTTCCCTTATAAAATGTTGTGTTTTCAAGCTGGATTGTAGGGTGTATCTCTTCCATGCTTGGTTCCATCTTTGCTTTTGTGTCCGTTCGGGTGCTTCTGTCTTTGCACATGTGGGAGATTGACCATTGAGTTACATTGGTGCCGTGAGCGTTGCCCGGGTCGTAAAAGCTGCTTTAAGCGGGAAAGGGGTGTCGCAATCCACCCCTGCCATTCTATGCAAATCATATGGTCACTCCTGTTCTCGCTTATTTTTTCTTCTTGTTTATATCCTTATATATATATATATATATATATATATATATATATATATATATATATATATATATATATATATATATATATATATATATATATATATATAAATATATATATATATATATATATATATATATATATAAATATATATATATATATAAATATATATATATATATAAATATATATATATATATAAATATATATATATATATAAATATATATATATATATATAAATATATATATATATATAAATATATATATATATATATAAATATATATATATATATAAATATATATATATATATAAATATATATATATATATAAATATATATATATATATAAATATATATATATATATAAATATATATATATATATATATGTATATATATATATATATATATATATATATATATATATATATATAAATATATATATATATAAAAATAAATTATTAAATCCAAAGTTAGAATGTATATATATATATATATATATATAATATATATATATATATATATATAAAATATATATATATATATATATATATATATATAATATATATATATATATATATATATATATATATATATATATATATATAATATATATATATATATATATATATATATACACACACATATATATATATACATATGTATACACACACACACACATATATATATATATACATATATAATTTATCTGTTAGATGAAAAGTTGAACCCTATGAGATACTGCATTGCACATAAGACTAATCATACAAAATCATTAATAGATATGAAGACATAAGAATAAAAAAATAAACGGACAATAAAACATGTGAAATAAATTATATGAAATATAAACCATTAAGAAATGGATTGTAATAGATAGCAATGGAAATAAGGCAAATAAATTGTAAAATCATCAGGGTGTGCATACAATTTCATTTTGACATAATGACAAGTCCTTTTTATAAAAAGGCCGTTTAACACTTCCAAAGAACTAGAAAATTTATTACAAAGAAAATAAAAAGAAAGAGATTATTACCAAAAAATGTAATAAACCTAAAAATCACTTTATACGGGAAGCAACAGCTTCAGCAGATACCAATTATTAAGATAAATATTTGAGTTGCCACACAAAAAGTACTGCGATTGGGTAAATAATATAACTCTAGAGTTTGAATATATTTAGACATTTTGAATATCCCTGAATACGAATAGACCATTTTTTAATAATATCTCTTTTTCTCTGTGGGTATATAGGTATAGTATCTTAATCAAATTTAATGAATCGAAGGAAATTTGGTGAGTTTATTTACCAATAAACATATGATGCTTATTTATTTTACAATAAGTTGTGCCAGTGGAAAGTCCTAAATTAAAAAAAAAATAAAAAAAAAAAAAAAAAAAAAAAAATAATTACGTTAAAAATTGTTACATAAATAGTCATTTTACATATAATGTTTGATTTAAAATCGAAATATATCATTTGCAGAACTCAGAAACTTAGCATGTAACTTTCTGAATATAGTATTCACATTTTTAAACTATGAAAAATAGTATATGTTACTATTTTTAAAGCACGTTTTGTTAATTTATTATTTTATTTACAAGTGAATGAGATAATTTAAATTACTCTATATGGGCCTTTCTCGAGATATTGCCTTTTATTTAAATATATAATATTAATGTAGAATATTATATGAATCCTGTTATTCACTTTTATCAAATTGAGTGAAGAACTTTGTAGTACTTTTACCCAAGTACAATAAATCCCATTGTTAAGGAGTTATCATGAGGCATTCTGAAGATTTTGAAAAACATAATTTCCCCCAAAGAGTTGGATATCTCTTGAAGGAATGATGCGATTTTCTTTAAAATTGAGTATGTATGTTTTAATCAGAAATAGAAAACTTTTCGATTTTCATTTAGATAGGTGCAAGAAAATTAATTTGAGTTATTACTCTATTTCTAAAATTGTTAATCTCAAGATACACATCAGATTATTTTCCCTATACTTTTAGCATTTCCTTTTCTTTAACAAAGAAAGAATAATTATTATCATAATGCCATTTACTTAAGCATATTCTTTTCTTTATCGAAACCGAAATTAGAATTTCCAACCACCTAAGTGATGCATGAATATTAAATATCTATTTACCCACGTAAAGTGTGCGTCCACAGGAGAGAAGCCCTGGTATAAGAATCCGGTTATTAACCATTCATGTATTCGGAAAAGTTTTAGTGCGGAGGGTGGGTGTGAAGTCGATATTCTTTACTTAAGCATGGGGATGGATTGCCCAAATGCATTTTATGGTTGTTGTTTTTTTTAATTTGGCAAGAACATGCTCATTTGGAAGTATCTTCATCACCGTAGGATCAGTTTCATCATCTTACTTTCTTCACTGCTTATAGTTATGTAACTGTAGTCAAATCCTTATAGTAAGAGCGACATTCTTAGTGCTCTGAAGTGGCGGCTTATGAAGCTAATAAGCTGAATTTTAAGCCGCTGGTCAAACAGGGGGCTTCCCAGTGGCGCAAATTTTTCTGAATATATACTTTTTCGTTTTCCTTGTAGAGAAATTTAGCGTTACATGAGCAAATTCGTATATCTCTTTCTGAAAATTTACATTTTGCTGGCTCAACTGAATCGAATTCATGATTTGATGAAGGAACTTTCAAAATAGTCGAATATACTTGTTGCGACATATACTTGGATCAGGTCGCCAACCGCTATTCCCTGAATTGGGAGACATCATCTGTGAATGAATTGCTGACAGATGAGCAAAGGTGTTGGTTGTTCGCAGGGTTGATATTCATGCATTTGTTCTTCCAAAGGCACTACAGTTAAACATATCCCCAGAAAAATTCAAAGCATCAAACACTGGATGGATGGCTTCCTTCTGCGTTTTGAACTGTCTCTAAGAAGATCAGCAACACTGTTCAAGTTGGAAGATACTGCAGTTATTAAACGTGAACCTGCATTGAAGTTTTTTGTTGATGACAGCTACTTTTGTAAATACAAACTCTCCAACATGATTGCTATGGTTGAAACTGCAGCATTTATAGGTCAAGGATCTCAAACGACAATTGATCAGAGAGGTGTCTCGTCAATCTACATTCCCTCTACTGGTTACGAAAGTGCACATGTTGCCTGTATTTTGGCAATTCGTCTGGATGGGAAGAAAGATTCGCCTCTAATGTCCACTAAGGGCAAGAAAGCTAAGATTGAACGTGTTTCTGGCATTTATGTTCTTGAAACCGAAAAAGCCGGGTGCACACAAGCAGCTATAACAAAGTGGGTCGATTTAATGCTACCACTTGTTTTGCGAAGTTGCTAAAGAGATCTGCTAGTCTGGGATTCAGCCAGCACCCACTGCACTAGAGGCATGAAGAACTTCCTTGCAGAAAGAAGAATATATCAAATAATGATTCCCGCAGCAATGACTGCTTTTTTCGTCATTGATATTGCAATCGACAAGCCATTCAAGGACCATTTGCGCATTTAAATCAATGATTACACTGAAAATAGAATCCGAGAGAAATCAACGTGGAAACTTTGTGAAGACAAATTTTTTAGGGTATATTAATGCTCCCGAAACTGAAAAATGTAATTCTACTATTTCAATTTCAAGGTGCATTATATGACTTTAAATTTAGATGTGCATGGCTTTAACAGTCACTCTGTTCATAGAAAGACTAAAGTTAGTTGAATATTGTTCTTGGGTGTCGGAAATTGACCAGCCCGTCAAAAACTCCAACATCAAGCTTTCCTATAAATACAAAGTATTGAAAGTAAAAATAAAAAGAGTGAACAAATTAGCCTTAGTATCACGCGAAAATATTTCTAATACAAAAATTCCAGAGTAAAACAGGTCAGTAAGGATCGCGTGACGTATTAAAACATTAGACGATATTTCTGATATATTTTTGAGGGTATATTAATGCTTCTTAAGCTGAAAAAATAATTATACTGTTTCAATTCCTCGGTGCATTATATGACTTTAAAATTAGATGTGCACTACTTTTCGACCACTCTGTACGTGGAAACACTAAAGTTAGTTGATTATTGTTCTTGGGTTCCCAAAACGGGCAAGGCCATCAAAAACTCCAACTCCTATTGCAAGTTTTCCTATAAATACACAAAGTATTGTAAGTAAAAATAAACAGAGTAGATAAATTAGTCCTGATACCATGCGAAAACATTTTTAATGCGAAAATCCCAGAGTATAAAGGCAGAACCATCCCATCCTGTTACTACAATAGCCCGATAGATAAAGAACGTTAACCAATATCGTTTTTCTTTAAGCAAAAATGTGTTGTTTCAATCCACCGCGGATGACGTGCAACGAGGATGGATGGGGGATGGAGAGGAGGGTCGGATGAAGAGATCCTAGAGCCGGCGGAATTCTAAATTTAGCAATAATCGATGGCGCATCTCCACATAGGAAAGACGAACTGCAAAACCGGCATATTCCGGAATAAACTGTGAGGATAAGGGGGCGGAGGAGGTTTTGTCTGGGAAGGACATGAAATTTAGAGATATGGGTTAGGTGGTCTAAGGATTTACTACAAATATTTTTATCTTTTTTTTACCACATTTAGTATTCTGAAGGGGAAATATTCCAAGGCCAAAATTCGAATTCAAATTTTTGACCAGGTTTCATTGAAACCGTTTCAACGTGGTCTGTGTGCGTCTGGTTTGTTTGTGCAATGCACATATCCATTAACTAAAAAATTCCTTGTCTAAAATTTGATTCTCAAGTGCTTTCTATTGAAGCTATAGACCTGTAGCAAACAGAGACAAACATTCTTAAAAATGTGAGTTGCAACAATTTTTAGTAAGTTTTATTTTGTGTAACAATGTACGGCTTTTAGAAAATAGCTTAGTTAGGCTTTGTCCCGTGGTCAAATCCTACCTAAGTAACTATTTACGCATTATAAGTGTGTAAAGAGTCGCTTAGTGCACGCTATAAGTGTCGGGCGCGGTAGCTCGGTTAACGCGCTGGAATTACACTCGGTAGGCCAGGGTTCGATTCCAGCCACTGCCAAAACTGCCGCCGTGTTCACGCGGAGTACGATCACGTTAAACATGTGGGTCCGTAAGTCCTTCCGAGAGGTTGGTGGAAGGGGAAGGAGGGTACGGTCCCTGTGGATGCCTCACCCACTGGGTTTCGGTCTAAATTGGGCGGCACTTCCCGGCCGTCTAAACAGTTACCTCACACCTTTCTAGTAGGTCGGACGGCCTGGGTCTCAATAACAACAACGCTATAAGTGCCTTCTAACTGAGGCTTCTATCATAGCTATAAAGATATAAAAAGACCCATATTCCGTGGGGGATTAAATATCCTGCTTCGTCAGGTTCTACCTTGAAGCTATTCTATAAATATAAAAAGATACGGATTTCTTGGTCACCAGGCTTCTGAAGGTCTGGAAAGACTTTTAGATCCCTATTTTTTCCACTCTTGGAAGGGGTGTGGAGTATCCAGCTAAGTTAGGTTCTGTTTCGTAGTCAATACTATAAGTATGCAAAGATTCAGACTTATAGTCATCGGGGGTTTCTTGAGAGCCTGAAAAGACACAGATACGATAAATAATTATTACATAGATGTGTTATCTGGTGGTGATTATAGATTGATATAAATGACATTGAAAGATAAGAATCGTGTTTCAAATGAATGTAAGTTTCAATTGCCTTTTCCAAACATTCAACTTCTATAGTGTTTAGTTCTTATATCTACCTGCATCACAATCTACTATTTGTATCTTCTATTTATACCACAAGCGTTGTCGAAATAAAAGAAAAGTTCTTTTCAAAATTTAGTACCCAAGCTATTTATATAAATTCCTTAAAAGCTTCTTTTTTGAATTTTGCAACATCTTAATAGCTCATTTGACTCATCTGTGCTAATAAAAACTATTGTGATAACATTAGCAAACATACTGCAATTCAAATTTCCCCTTCCTCCAAATACACTGACTTCTAAAAGTTAAGCACACAAAGCAAATTTTCATTTTTCAAAAGCGTATTTGAATTTGAATGGCTGAAAATCGCTGCGGATATAGATGGCAGTATGCAAATATCGTACGTTACAGCCAATCACGATTGCCTATCCATATATATGCTAATTAGGCAGTCGTTGAAGACGTCAACATTCTGAAGGGTTTGAGGGGATAAATTTAAATGCCGATACGAAGTGTTTATAACTTTTGTAGGATTATTTTTGATGACATCCGTGTTTCTATGACTAAAAGAAGACGAATGACAAATAGTGAACGCTGGCGTGCTGTCGGACGCATTGAAGCAGGACAGTCAATCAAAAATGTCGTTATTCTCTTTGGCGTTGATCATTCGGTAATTTCTTAATTATGGAGGCAATTCCAAACAAGTCAAACAGTTGTCCGGAGATCTGTTCCCGGTCGTCCAAGGGTTACCACCCCTCTGATGATCGGTATATTGCTATAATAGCCAAGCGGAATCTACGATCGACCTCCACAACTGTTACATCTATGGTTGCAGCGGCACTTGATAAGACAATATCTGCCAGTACTGTGCCCCGAAGGCTCCACGTGAAGGGACTGTACGCCCGAATACCACGTTTTTGTGTTCCACTAACCGTCCAAGTCAGAGGGGCACGTTTAAAGTGGCGTCGTCAACATGTCGATTAGAATATCTCAGATTGGTGCAATGTCCTGTTCCCGGACGAGTCCAGATTTGCCCTGGAATCAGATGATCAGCGTGTAAGGGTCTGGCGAGAATTAGACACACGTAATCAGGTCAAGAACATAATCGAAAATCACGCATTCAGAGATGGCAGCGTCATGGTGTGGGCTGGAATTTCAATGGTATATCGCACAGAGCTGCACATCTTTAAAGGCGGTTCTATGGCGACTGCGCGGTATCGGAATGAAGGCCTAGACCCTATTGCGAGACTATACACTGCAGCAGTTGGTCCTGATTTACCCCTTATGAACGATAATGCCCGTCACCATCGAGTTAACTAGTTAACGAATACCTGGAATTTAAGGCATTTCTTGTATGGAGTGGCGGGCGTATTCCCCCGACCTTAATCCCATTGAAAACGTTTGAGATGCCCTCGGACTTGCTATCTTTGCACGTTTACCTCCTCCAACCAGTCTCAGACAGTTGGAAACTCTCCTATTGGAAGAATGGCCATTGCTCCTATCTGCGATGGTTGATCACCTCATTGAAAGCATGGAAAATCATTTTAAAGTTTGTGTGAAGATCCGGGGTGGTCGCATACCATATTAATATAACTTTTGTTTGGTTTGTTTGCCTTTAAACATCATTTTGTTAATGACCCAAATGTGACATCATCATATAACTTACGAAAAGAATTTTTTTTTTCATCTTTGTACATGATTTTTATTTTCTTTAATGCATAAACAAATTTGCTACCTTCATGTACAATTTTGTGTTAATCAAAGCTTTACTTTTCTACTTTTGTTCATTTTACCATCAGTGCGTAACTTTTGGAAGTCAGTGTATTATACCGCCATCATTATTAACACTTTACAACATAGTTGAAAAGTGTTTATGACTTTGTTCATTCTGTCTGTCTGTCTGTCTGTTAGCACGATAACTGCCGTAAAAATGGCTTTATCAAAATGCAATTTTAGTATGTTGTTCAGACGGTCTGTGGGACCTCTGGGAATATAAATAAATAATATCACCCAATTAGTTTTTATTGAACCCGGGTTGAAAAAATGAAATACATTGAACCCTATGGGACCTAATTTTTCAAACATTTTTAAGCAAATTTAAAATTCACAAATTGCTTCGAAATTTTTAGGAAATATTCACATTATCCCATAAAATATATAAAAAAAATTTCAGCAAAATATGTTAGGTAGTTTTTTAATTAAAAATTATTTAATATAGGGAGGAAAACAAATTCGATTAAATTCTGACTTTTGGGATATCCTCCAAAAAGAAAAGAGAGATAGATTATATAATAAATATCTTTCTAAGAGTTTAATTATTTTGTATATAAGAGAGGCTTCACATTTTGTAATAAATTTAGTAGATAACAATTTTTCATTTTTTTTTTATTTTATATAACTCTTCATAATATACTTATTTGATGGCATTTTTAATGCACTTTCCTACGTCCTAGAGAGATAAAATTTGGTACACAACTTAAATTTGTTGAACATTTTATTCTACAAAAATTTGGTGGATATTTAAATATAGATCCTACATTTTTTTCGAAATGGCCTGCAAGTAATCCCCGTTCACTTCTATAAATCATTGTTGTAATATTGTTAAAAATTCTGATGTGGGCAGCACATGTCTTTCCCTGCAGACTCATATTCACGTTCTTTTATTTCTTCAATAATAATTTGAGCTTATCTGCACAAAATAACAGCCATAAGTATTTTAAATGACATTGAATTTGCACGTTAAACTTAAATTTAGTTCTCATTTGATAGCTGAACTTATTGTCAAAGGTGGCGTAGCGAAAACGCGATAAAACTAGAATATCTCAAGAACGGCTAGTCCTAGAGTAATGGGGTTAGTCTTATTCTTTTTGTTGTCAAAAATCACGTATAAAATAGGAATTTAATTGATATAATTGAGCACACGTAGTCTTTTATTTGTATATTTAATGATTTTTGCGGGTCATTTCGCAAAAATAGCCCGTTCCTTTTTCCTGAATCGTACTAGAATTACCTACAAAGGATTTATATACCAAATTTTGTTAAATTTGATATATAAATCACTTGTAGATTATTGAAATATTTTACACCAAATTTTGTTAAATTTGTTCCATTAGTTTTTAGCTAAAGAGGATAAAGGCAACACACAGACACACACACACACACACATATTATCTGTGTATCTAAATTCCGTGCCTACGCAATTACAATAGTTATGATTTTAAATGATCCCTGAACTTTTATTATTTCTTCAACGAAGCCTAATTTTAACTTATGCAGAATGCAAATATCTCAAGCGATTGTAAAGTGAGTTACATAAGAATTGCTGAATTTTTTTCACACCAAATCATTTAGCTCTGGAGTCTGGTATACAAGTTGTATGAATGAAATATTCATTGATTTTGCATAGAGAATCTGATGATTTATATTTCGATACAGTTTTAAATATTTAAGTATAATAAATTACTGTAGTACTGTGATAATGTAAAAGATATCACCACTGAATGTATCACATTTTAGAATTTTTTAAATAAAATTGCATTTCAGTTGGAAAGTGTTTCATAATCAATGCTTATGCATGATTGATCTTTCTTGTTTTGAGAATTATCATTGTTTTTCATTGAAATGAATTCTGTGAAAATCTTTACATTTGAATTTTAACAGTGATAATTACTAACATTTTTATATAGTTTTATTATCAGATAAAATTATTCATCAATTACATATAAAAGACCTTATTCAAACTAGTAAATTTTATCCATTATATTTGGTTAATAGTATAATAAAAAGTATAGGGTAACTCAGCGTTGTTAATGCACTTTATTATGCCTAAATCACTATAGAATTTTAATCATTCCCCATTAATTCCCTATTATTAACTAACTGATACTTATGGCTATATTTTCTATTATTACGCATTTCGTTATACTTGCTTAATTTAACAAGGCATTTTGCCAGGAGATAGATGTAAGGAATCAGTGGAAGGCCGTGTCTAACTTATGTAATCGATTAATATTCGATTGTCTATTCGATACATATTTTATTAATTCTTTAAAATATATTATAAAGTTAATAATGGTTTATCACTTTATCCATATGTATTAATAAGCACTCGTTGTATTTTGAATGCAGTTTATCTGGGTTTTATACATTCGAATACTTTAGAATGGATTTACTATTTACAATTTTTAAGAATGGCAATACGGACATTACTCTTTAGAGTTGGCAACACCTTCTCTGAACATTATGTTGGGTTGGCTTAGCTGTTTGAACTTCTACACACGTGTAAGTCAATTCTTCTTTTTCAATTTATTCAATTCTTTTTAGTTTTTAAAATTTCTAAATCATTTTCCATTTATAGCCCATAGGGGCTATGGAACTGATGTAAAGTAGTCGCCCGCCTGAAGATGTTACTATTACATCACCTTCATTCTATTAACTGATATTCCATTTTTCTTTAATATTTTTGTTTTGAAATTTAATGTGTGGTTTTCTGGTTTTTCTTGATCATGACTAGCATTCTCTTAAGTTTTTTCTAGTTGGTATTTAAGTACCTTTGTTTGTTATGGATGCTTTACTATTTATCTTCAATAATTCTATTTTAATTCATCTTTATATATATATATATATATATATATATTAGTCAGTTCCGTCAGGCATCTTTAATAGGTTTTAGAGGAAGCAACACTTCGACTTTGTAGTGTATAAGAAAGTCATCGTTCTTTTGACCAGAGTTGACGTGATACGAGACAAATTGAAATGTGAGATATGGCAGTTGTAAGGATCGCATCGCCAAAGGGGACGATGTTTAGCGCTCCTTGGCAACCCTGCGAGTGAGTGGAAAGAGGTCCTTTCTGGGGCAATTATGCAGAAGAATTTCTCGGGTCAAAATGAAACTAGTCGCCATCAGTGGGTTGAAAGCCACTGTTGAAGATTATTTTGCTCGAGATATTGTCGGTTTATAATATCGTTTTTAAATATTCTTATATAGCGCAGTTCTACTCAAAATACATAATACCGTGTTTCCTTTTACCACTCATTTTGAATGAGGGGGAAATGCAGAACGTGTTTCGCCATTGGAACTTGCAAATGTAAAGCTACGAAACTTGATTATTCATTCGCTAGTCATTGTTTGCCTTTTATGCGTTTCACTGTACACCGAAGTCACGCCCCAACCCATGACGAATGAAGTTCTTGGCATAAAGTAAGCTGTTTTGCCACCAAACGATATGATACAGTTGGCAAAAGTGAAATCTCATTTGTAGTATTATATATTATACTGGACAATAAATTTTGGCTTCTTTTGTGTGTATCTGAGATTATACAAGATTACCTTTATTACTTTCCTTATATACATAATGTATAAGGAAAGTATTGTGACGGGGCCGAAAATTCGAAATCGAGTTTTCGATGGGAGAGCACGTTTCAAGCATCCCTGATCACGAATCAAACATTTTTGAGGTGATGTCTGTGTGTGTGTGAAAGTATGTGTGTGTGTCAGTGAGTCTGTGGAGACGATATCTCACAAACGAATGGAACGATTCGAATGAAATTTGGAACAAAAATCACAATCCGTGAATACTGGAAGCCTATTGTTTTTATACGCAATCGAATGTTCAGAACCCCCCTAAATTTTCGAATGAAATTTTGAAAAAATCATCAAAAAAAAAAAACAATACCCTTAATAAAGTTACGCAAATAGACATTTCTGATGTAATTTTTCCTTAGAAAACAATTGACATAAATTTTAGATCGCTAGCATGAACCGTTCTCGAGATATTGCACATTTAAAAAAAAATTATCAGAAAATCATATAAAATTAAAAAAAAATATTTCCCATTGAGAAACATGTTCACTTTTTATATGTAATACCATGCGATAAATTGGGTGACATCATTCTCGTGGATTTAGCTCGTTCCATTCATGAAAAAATAATACTTTGAGTAATACTTTTGTATTTGAACGCCAAAAGTCATTTATCTGCTGTTTGAATAACTTATGTCTTCGCCCATAACGCTTGGCGAGATTTTGGCGGAAAGTCGCCAACTTGGCGACTTTTTGAAATGTTGCCAAATTAACGAAAATTTCGCCAAATGGATAAAAATGACGCTAAATCAATGAAATTGACGACCAATTGTCGAAAATTCAATATCTTGGAAAGAATATTAGTATCTACTATAAGAAAAACCTATTTTTTTACTGTAAAAGTAGTAAATTCATTACATTATATAAGGAAAGTCATGTGTTGCCCACATCAGATTTTATACATAATGTATAAGGAAAGTATTGTGACGGGGTCGAAAATTCGAATTCGAGTTTTCGACGGGAGAGCACGTTTCAAGCATCCCTGATCACGAATCAAACATTTTTGAAGTGATGTCTGTGTGCGTGTGTGTGTGTGTGTCAGTGAGTCTGTGGAGACGATAACTGACGAACGAATGGAGCGATTCGAACCAAATTTGGTACAAAAATCATAATCCGTAAACACTGGAAGCCTATTGTTTTTATACGCAATCGAATGTTCAGAACCCCCCTAAATTTTCGAATAAAATTTAAAAAAATCGTCAAAAAATCAAAACCACTAATAAAGTTACGCAAATAGACATTTCTTATGTAGTTTTTCATTAGAAAACGATTGACATAAATTTTAGAACGCTAACACAAACCGTTCTCGAGATATTGCACATTTTTCAAAAAAATTATCAAAAAGTCATACAAAATAAAAAAAAAATATTTCCTATTGAGAAACATATTCATTTTTCATATGTAATACTATACGATAAATTGGGTGACATCATTCTCGTAGATCTAGCTCGTTCCATTCATGGAAAAAGATACTTTGAGTAATACTTTTGGATTTGAATGCCAATAGTCATTTGTCTGATGTAAGAATAACTTATTTCTTCATCCATAACGCTTGGCGAGATTTTGGCGACGAATTTGGCGGAATGTCGCCAACTCGGCGACTTTTTGAAATGTTGCTAAATTAGCGAAAATCTCGCCAAATGGATAAAAATGACGCTAAATCAATGAAAATGACGACTAATTGTCGAAAATTCAATATCTTGGAAAGAATATTAGTATCTACTATAAGAAAAACCTATTTTTTTACTGTAAAAGTAGTAAATTCATTACATTATATAAGGAAAGTCATGTGTTGCCCACATCAGATTTTTTTGTTTGATGTTCTGCAGTGTTTATCGACATTTATCTGCGTGAAAAGATAGTTAGATAGATCTGGGTACAAAGAAATATTTCAGCAATGACGGACTTTGGAAAATGTATAATTTTTTAAACCAGATTATTTCTTTAAAGCTTAAGATTAAAAATAAATTAAAAAACCGAACTTATTTGAAACCCAATCCATAATCCAAATATAAAACCAAATACAAAAGATTCATTATTTTGTCTCTTATACTGGTTTCAAGTATTTCACGTCTCGAAACTTTGTTGAATCTGGGAAAATATGTGTCCCTTTAATAGTTTTTAAACAAGTTTGCTACTTAGACAGTAGTTGGGGTTTTACCGTTCCCGACGAAGAGTGTTTCTTTTAAGCACCTGAAACTAACAGAATATTAAATTCAATATTTTCTGGGGCCTTTTGTAATAATGTAATTTTCTCTTTAGACATCTCCGTTGGTTTCTTGTATACATATTGGGATGACTAATGTGCGTGATTTAAGCATTTTAAATTTTGGAATATAGAACAGTTCATTGTACAAAAATGGCAATAAACCAGAAGTACAAGCAATAAACTTTAAAATGCTTTGAACATTGTGCCTAGTCAGCGAGAAGCCAGGGTTGACGTTAAAACTCAGTTTAATTTTTTATTGTATCATAGAATAGCTGACCGTAGGCAGTTGTGCCCTAGTGTCTCTTCAGTCAATAAGCGTGATGAGTGTGATGAGGGTTATGAGGGTGATGAGGGTGATGAAGGTTAGAGTTATGAGGGTTATGTTGAACGAAAAAGGGTTAAATTATGCTATGATGATGAGATTAAAATTCATGAACACCAAGAGCTTAAAAAGCTATCATATGAAAATTTTAATGATGAAAAAAATCTTAATAATACTGACATCCATGTGTTAGTCATACTCTAGCGCAAGCTCGTTATGCAGCTAGGTGAGTTTTCCATCAAGGAATTGAGTCTATCGCAGGATATCCAAGATAAGGAGGTGCTATTAATCCCGTGAAATTGCTAAAGCTATCCCACCATATGGGCAGTCGCGAAGCGTGATAAAATTGTTTGAGGAGACGGAATACCGGGGACAAAAATTTGCAAACAAATTTTCATGCTATATATTTTAGCTAGGTTACATATATAATAATATACACCGTAAATTTCCGATGATCCGGCGCGTCCAAGACTTCAGCGGTGCCGGATTAATAATAAATATACCCGATTATCAGATGTCGAATTTAAATGGGTAAGAAATGATAGAAAATTAATTTAAAACAAAAGAATGGACAATAAATGGGATGTTTTTTGCCTATAGAGTTACACAGACTGAATTACACTTTACAGTATGTGAAAAAGCATTTAAATAAATTTAAAAATTACAAGGTAAACTTTAATGAAAATAAATCTGCATATAAAACGTAAGTTTATTACAGTAGATAAATATCAGTACAGCCGAATGAACTCGAGAATTTGTGGGACCCCTGTTATCTCCTATTTAAAAAATTATTGATCTTGTTTCGTAAATTCTTTATACGACACGGTGCCCCAACCTCCCGGGACCCTATGCAAAGTATCCTTTTGCCCATACCTGTAGGCAACTCTGGACACGAATGCGATTGGAGAGGCATGCCGCACTATGGGACGCTTATAAACCGCTGTTTATCAGAAAATTTTACTGTGATAATTGAATTACAATGGAAATAAAATGATGACATTTTGTAATTTTATTACAGTGGAATCCCGATTTTACGCATCTCTATGGATCCGATGAAAAAAACGTCGTATGCGGGAAAACACAATACACGAGAAACTCCATTTTAATTAGAATATAAAAATTAAGGGAAATATGTAAGCAAATAATTAGACCGTTCACCAAGCTCTACTTTTTCACTTGCAAAAATTTTAATTTAGGATTCACATAGAAATTTTCTAGACGTATTAAAAATGTGTATTTGCATATTATTTTCACGATTGATTCGGCTTCCATAAGAATTTTTACGTTCTTTATATACATAATGTATAAGGAAAGTATTGTGACGGGGTCGAAAATTCGAATTCGAGTTTTCGACGGGAGAGCACGTTTCAAGCATCCCTGATCACGAATCAAACATTTTTGAAGTGATGTCTGTGTGTGTGTGTGAAAGTATGTGTGTGTTTGTGTGTGTGTGTGTGTATGTGTGAGTGTGTGTGTCAGTGAGTCTGTGGAGACGATAGCTGACGAACGAATGGACCGATTCGAACGAAATTTGGTACAAAAATCACAATCCGTAAACACTGAAAGCCTATTGTTTTTATACGCAATCGAATGTTTAGAATCCCCCAAAATTTTCGAGTGAAATTTTGACAAAATCGTCAAAAAATCAAAACCGCTAATAAAGTTACGCAAATAGACATTTCTTATGTAATTTTTCATTAGAAAACGATTGACATATTTGATGACATTATTGATTTTGATGACATTATTCTCGTGGATCTAGCTCGTTCCATTCATGAAAAAGGTACTTTGAGTAATACTTTTGCATTTGAACGCCAATAGTCATTTATCAGCTCTAAGAATAACTTATTTCTCCGTACATAACGCTTGGCGAGATTTTGGCGACGAATTTGGCGGAATGTCGCCAACTTGGCGACATTTTTAATTTTTGCCAAATTAACAAAAAGCTCGCCAAATGGATAAAAATGACGTTAAATCAATGAAAATGACGACTAATTGACGAAAATTCAATATCTTGGAAAGAATATAAGTATCTACTATAGAAATAACATTTTTTTAACTGTAAAAGTAGTAAATTCATTGCATTATTTAAGGAAAGTCATATGTTGTCCCCATCAGGTTTTTTTCTTTGCCTTTAATATAGACTTTTAAATTCCTGTACTATACCTGCGCCGCTTCTAATTTATATAAGTACAACAAAGAACAATCATGCATTAAGCATTGATTCAGAAACACTTCCCACTGAAATGCAATTTTATCAAAATATCTCTAAAGTGTGATACATTCAGCGGTGATATTTTTTAAATTATCACAGTACTACAGTAATTTATTGTACATAAAAACTTCAAACTTCATCGAAAAAGACAATGCAAGTTACATAAACTAAACTTTATTCAAATGACGTCATCGAAATATAAATGGTTTGCCTCTCTGTGTAAAATCAATGAATATTTATTTCATTCATATCACCTACATTTCAGACTCCAGAGCTAATTAATTTTGTTTGAAAAAAATTCAGCAAATCTTATACAACTCACCTTACAATCGCTTGATTTGATTACATTCTGCTTGTGTTAAAATTAGGCTTCCTTGTAGAAATACTCAAAATTTAGTGATTATTTAAAATCGAAAATATTGTAATAGCGTTGGCACAGAATTCAGATACACCGATAATACGCAAAAATAAAGCTGTTTTATGACGGATGCAACACTATATATAAAGTTAAAGAATCTTTACACAATGGAAAGAAAAATGGATGGCATATTTTATTTTGCAATGAATTACGTGATTTCTTCATATAATATGGGTGTAATTATTATTTCAATTTTTATTTAAAAAACTACTTGACATATTTTGCTGAATTTTTTTTATACATTTTACGTGATAATTTAAATATTTTCTATAAATTTTGTAGCGATTTGTTAATTTTAGCTTCGTTTAAAAAATGTTTGAAAAATTAAGTCCCATAAGTTTCAATGTATTTTATTTTTTCCACCCGGATTCAATCCAAAACTAATTGTGTGATATTATTGATTTCCATTTCCATGTATCCCCCAGACCATCTCAACAACATACTAAAATGCCATTTTTTAAAAGTCAGAATGACCAAAGTCATAAACACTTTTCAACTACGTTGGAAAGTGTTAAAAATTGAAGCAAATAGTAAATTAAAACAAAGAAAAAGAGAGAACTGCTAAATTAAAACATCTGGATATTTGTGAAGGATATTTCATACTTTTGAAAAATATCAATTACATATACCGATTTTTTATGTCGGACAAAATATCGAAACTCTATAATATGAAAACTCCTATAATTTACCGATTTTTTCAATTGAATTTTCTATTAACTTTTAAAATGACTCTCTAGAGGACTCAACAATAAACACTATATTTACGAGTAAAAAGTAAAGAGAAACAGCCCCTTTCTTGTAGTCAGGCAGGTCTGCTGTCCTCTGTTTAGTAGTTGCTTTCGCATTTTCTGTTCCATCCGTAAATTATTTGGTCTCCTTATGTGCCCTGATGCTTCGCCACTGCACATGGGGCTATTCAAACTGTAATAAATAAAATAATAATAATTCTAAATTATCCATGACGTATATCGGTTGCTTATATTGCCACGCCCACATTTGCCTTCTCATATATTTCGCATTCGGCGTTTTTGAGGCGGCAGTAAAACCGTGTTTATTTGCAATAAATATGAAAGTACATTTTAAGCAGATGAATTTGTTCCAAATCTCCATTTTCACAGGTGCTGATATAACCAAGGCAGAATGTGGAAATTTAAATAACTTTTCGGGTTCGTATTTGCACAAATTCTGCCGTTTTAAATCTATATTTCATTTTATTTTATTCATAGATTGACAGGTCATAGGTACATTTTTTGACTGAAGTCATTTGGGTGGACCTTAGTTAAGCTCAAAATGGATAACTTTATTCTATCTTCTAACTATCACAAATTATGTGATTATGAAAATATAAAATTGAGAACTTTCTTTTTCTGCATACTGTCAGACAGCTAAATGGAGACCTGTTCTGCCACACGGCTTCCAGGTTTGAATCTCCATCGCTGAGAGTAGCCCGCAGACGACCCGGCTGAGGTCCAGAAGAGGAGAAGTGGTCTAAAGCAGAACCGAGGAACCAAGGCTAGACAAATGCCAAAACTGGAGAAGCTTCTTGTGGACCCTTGACCACACACACCACGCCCAGAGAGCAGCCAAGAGATGAGAACAGAGACCTGGACACCCTTGCCAGGAATTTCCCAGCAGTGACGTCCCGGGCAGCCTCCTACTCCAGCTGGAGAAAGTGAGGCTCTACGAGAGGTGCGTGAACGACAAAATTACAACTACAGTGACCGCCCAAAGTTCCAAAAAGAGAGCCGTACTTACGGCTGCCAGAATATTTAAGTCGTGTTTTGCAGGGGATTCCAACTTTCTACCCCTCGGTAGTTATGCAGAGGCAGTATGCAACTTAAAGAGGCGCCGTCGTAACCCGGACTTATACCCGTACTGCCGGTTTAGCTTAACCTAAAAAAGAAAGAAGAAGAAGAAGAGGAAGACGAGGAGGAGGGCTAAAGCCAAAGTCGGGAAGGGCCCAGTGAGGGCGAGACAAGGGAGGATAAACAGGCAGAGGAGGAAGATTACTATAATCTGAGACCCGGGAGGAGAAGGCTAAATAAGCTAATACCTAAGAAAATACTAAGCTAAAACAATGAGAGATATACTGAGCTTAAGGACCTTATGAAGTCTAACTAAACTTAAGAAAGGAAATTATAAAGTCTAACTTATAAAGTCTAACCTATGCACAAAAAGGGAGGAAAGGAAAGGGGAGAAAGACCCCCAAAGCCAGGGGAAGACACCAGGAAGACCCCTAAAACAAAGAAGGGGGAATAAAACCGGGGAGGAGAGTGGTGAGCCAGACGATGTGAAAGTAGCATAAACCACTGGACAGAGAAGAGAGAGCCTTAAAGACTAAATTATAACTAAATCTACAAACTAAGACCGCTTACCCTGGAGCTGGACCGCCCGTCGCTGGATCTGAAAGGGAAGGATTAAGGGCTGGGGACCCCCGAGGGGGCCAAGACAGCCGCCCACCTACCAAATACCACCTGGGGGGAAGGGGGAGGGGGAAGGACCTTTAAGTTCTGGGGGGGGGGAGAAAATCCATATGGGAAACTGGAAAAAACAAAACATTAAAAGCTGAAAAGAAAGAGCTATTAAATCTGAAAGGGAATGATGAGGTTATTACACACGTGGAAGCATACTTCCAAGACTAATTAGACCAATGTGGGTTAACACCAAATTAGAGAGGTACGGGACAATACCCCGACCTTACACGAGGAATCCTTGTTGGTGTGTGCCAACAACCGCTACTTGAGAGCGGAAAACCAAGCCAGACGCCATCCACAGCTATGGTGGAGAAAAAATCGAGCAGGGGGGTGCGCTGGCCTCAGCTTAGAAGGTGTCGCACCCGAAGAGAGCCGAAAGCTGAAAGGGAAAACGAGTCACATCTGAGGTGACCTGACAACAAAAATTACAACTGGTACAAACCCCCAGGGTGGAAACAAAGGACCAAGAACCTGGAAAAGAGATAGAGGGATCTCACAGGCTAAGGAGAGAGGGAACAAAAGGGTTACCTGCGAGAAGGACAGGAAGAGGAGAAGGGAGGAGGAAAGAAGGTCCTACAAGAGTAGGGAACTGGCGGAATGACCTTCCAGTGTCGGAGTGCCATGCGAGAGTAGAGGTACTCCTCCGAAAAATCAGGTGGGAACTTCCTTCCACCGATTCCCAACCACATCCTCCCCTTTTTCCTGCATACTGGCTATAGCTACCAGTAATATTTTAAAAATATTTTTTTTAAATAATAAATCATTTCGATTCATTATTATTCAAAATTGCGAAGCTTGTGGAATCTAGATCGCCGCGCCATGCAAAGACGCAGCAAATTGAAATAGGTAGAACAAGCAGTAGCAGGCCATTCTAAAAAAAACTCATTAGCTAAGGGGAAACGTATTGATGCATGAAAATCTACTATGCAGGGTTGCTAAGAATTCGCCCGCAGCAAATTAAAATAATTAAAACGAATAATCGCGGATCATCCTAAAAAAACACATTAGCTAAGGGGAAACGTATTGCTTGGCATGAAAATCTACTATGCAGGGTTGCTAAGAATTCGCCAGTGTTAATTTAGAGTAATTGGCCTCTACTTTCCTGCTTTTGTAAAGACATTAAAATATTGTATGTACATTGCTGGCCATTAAAATTGCTATACCATGAGGGCGGCATGCAACAAACGTCGAATTTGCATGAAAGGTACTACATGCTGGGATATGCAAATGATTAGCATTGCAGCGCATACGCACAAAGTAGGTATGAGTAACGCCATCTGCATTCTGTATAAAATGGAAGATTGCTCAGTGCGTTTCTCATTCGGAAATCGCATTTGAACGTCGGTTGTTTGTGTGAAGGTCGTATTATGCCTGGTGTAAGAAGGAAAAACTTCTACCAGCACATGTCAAAATTCGACCGCAGCAGGATTTTGACCTATCGGGACTGCGGTTTATCGCTCCGCGACATTGCTGCTCGAGTTGGTCGGGATTCCATGACTGTCAGGTGAATATGCAATCGATGTGTCCAGGAGGGCCATACTGACGCTATGCAGGATCTCAGCGGCCCGGGCCACTTACGCCCTAGAGGACAGACATGTTGTCCTCTCGGCCTAGAGGGATCGTACAGCCACGTCACGTACCCTGTGTCAGGAACTAGGCTCATTTGCAGGACGACAAGTATCCGCACGGACAGTGCGACGACTTCTGCAACACCACGGACTGTCAGCACGCCGACCATTGTTGCGGCTTCCCTTGCGGAGACAGGCGCGCCTACAGGTGGTGCGACGAACGACGACATTGGACACAGGAGTGACACCACGTCCTTTTTTCAGACGGATCCCGGTTCTGCGTGCAGTATCTTGATGAACGTATCCATGTGTGGAAGCGCCGAAGAGAACGAACGTTGCCAGTTTTCATTCGTCATCGTCATACGAGCACCTGGCGTGCTGGTATGGGGTGCCATTGGGTACACATCCCGGTCACCTCTTGCTTGCATAGCCGGTAATGTGGACAGCCGCCGTTAAATTTCTGATGTGTTAAGGCCCGTGGCTGTGCCCTATCTTCGAGGTCTGCGTGACGCCATCTTTCAACAAGATAATGCACGACCGCATGTTGCTCGTGCTGTCCTGACCTTCCTCGCTACAGAGGGTGTTCGACTGTTGCCCTGGCCAGCACGTTCACCAGATCTGTCACCTATTGAGAACATCTGGTCATGGGTTGCCGAGAAACTGGCACGCCACCACTCGCTAGCCACTACGATTGATGAACTCTGGCATAAAGTTGAAGGCGCATGGAATGACGTACCCGTATCTGTCATCCAAGCTCAATTCTACTCGATGCCCAGCCGGATTACAGTCGTTGTTGCTGCCAGAGGTTGCAGCTCTGTGTACTCAATTCTGCATGTTATGTACCCCAAACCATCTGCAAATTTAATCATGTCGCTCTCCCATTATACTGTACATGTGCAATAAATAAAATTCTGCTATTTGCTTTCCTTCCTGGTGTAGCAATTTTAATGGCCAGCAGTGTATGTGCTTCTGCAATAATTTGTAATAATGTTTTGTAATCCGCAAAACCAACTATTTTTAAATACAACAAATTTATTTATTTAAATTTCTGCAATTTCTAAATAAACACATGTTAGCAGTATTTAAGCGTGACTTTTAATAAGGGCGTATTGGCAAGTTTTAATTTTTATTCGCATTTTTTAAATATTCCTAAAATTTATTCAAACTTTAATTTTTATTTAATTTTCTTCATAATCTATATTTAAAAACATGTTCCAAAAGTTAGCGGTTAATTATTTTAGCTGTCAGTTTTTAGGGATGACTTTTTTAGCAGGCATTTTTAAAGCAGCCACAGCTGCACAGGCATTTTTATAGCAGCCACAGCTGTACAGGTATTTTTATAGCAGCCGCAGCTGCACAGGCATTTTTATAGTAGCCACACTTGCTTCACGGACGCACAAAAAAAAAAAAAACCATGAACAATAATTACTCGACTAACTCAGAAAATGAAAGATTATAAAGAAAACTTGAACAACGTAAATAAGCACAAATGATACAATAATGCAGCATACAGCTGTCCCTACGATACACTGGATCCCCTTTGTTAGTGCAAGAGAACCAACAAACCCGAAGTGCAAAAAAAGAATGGGCGCAAATAGAAGAAACAGAGGGGGTTATATTCTCAAGACCTGGATTAAGAGCTAACTTAAGAGAGCCAATTAGGAAACAGAATGAAGGACAATCCAACCAAATCGAAACAAGAAGTAACACACAAGATTGGCGTGCGCCAAATCCAACAAGACAGGTCAAGTCAGAATAAGAATAAGTACCCCTTACTTAAATACTTAAGAACCCCAAATGTCAAAAAAAAGAACTAAGAAAGCAAATACATTTACAAGGTTCTCCGTCGGACAGCAGAACGGATCAACTCAAATTTGGTAAAATGTTATATTGCCATCGGAAGTTGGTATGAGTGTAAAATTTTAAGAAAATCGGCTCGGTAGAAGGGAATAAAATTTGATTTCAATATTTGATACCAAATAAACAGGGATACCAACATAAATAAAACAATGTAAAAAACTATTATTTACCCCTGTCAAAGGCAGAAAAACTAAAGGCAAGAAAACTTAAAAATTAGGCTGAAAACTTAAGTTTTATTTTGCTTAACAATGCATAGCACTTAGAGTAAAAAATAGTCGACTGAATTGAACATTTGCCCTGTTAGGTTCTACCTAGTGGTCAAGATTCAGCCTTTTATGTCCCCGATGGTGCTTAGGAAAAGCTTCTAGAGACTTTAACCGTCGAATCGAATATCCGGCTTTGTTAAAAAGTGAACATACTTCATAATAGCTAATATTTTTAACTTTCCTTACAATACATCATACTGTATAGAGAAAGTATTGAAATCCTATCGAAAATCGCAACTCGAGTGATCGACGGATCTACATGTTTTGGGACCTCTAGAACACGAAAACTTACTTTTAGCGTGACGTCTGTGTGTGTGTCTACCTGCGCAATGTATGTATCCACTCTAACTCACATTTATGGACCAAATTTGATAACAATTTATAGGTAAGTCCCTTATGGGTTACCTTGGTGCTGATTATATTTTGGTACAATTCGGAAGAAAAAAAAAACTGCCTTTTTCTGCAAAATGGTCCGCAAAAATTGTATGTATTATTCTATCTGAAAAACTATTAAACCAAATTTCACAACATTTGGTAAATAAGTCGTTTGTGGGTTACCTTGGTGCTGATTAGATTTTGGTGCGATTTGAAAAGAAAAAATAACCTGCTCTTTCTTTGAAATGGCCCACAAAAATCGTCAAAGACAAAAATTACAGACTACGTATGCTCAGATGTTGCCTATTTTATATGTAACTTTTGACGAAAATAATAGGACCAAATTTATAACTCTAAGCGTAATAGTACTTGAGAGATTTTTTTTTTAACATTTATACCACGTCGCCTTCAAAAATACGTCCATTTGTCAAATAAAAATAAAAATTGAACTAAAATTGCGAATTCGGTGCAAGTTCCAATAATTATCCGCGTTATTTTGTGCAATTAAACTCAATTTAATGAATTGTGAAAGAAAGAAGGAGTAAATTAATTTGTGCCTGTGGGGAATTAACTAACGATTTTATCAATTTGAAATTAAAAGGAATGCGTTTCATCAGCTACAGTGCATGCACACCTTGTGTCAATGGAATTGCCACTAAATCTTTCAATTTGAAGGCGACACTAGTACCCCTTCAAGAGTCACATAAAAATTTTATGAGGGGGGAAATTGCCAATTATTCGAATGAAAATGAAGGATTTGAAAAAGACTGTAATATACTTTCCAAGCGACAGGAAATGTTTCTGAACACTCTTTTTAAATTTATTCTTACCATTGAAGATGAGTCTGTCTTTTAATTTTTATAAATTTAAAATTTTCTCTTTACGTTAATGTGCATTTAAAAATATTATATATATTTTTATTGCACAAAAATATCTTTGAATATTTTAATGACTTAATTTTTGTCATTAGAAATTAAAATAAAATAAAATGAAATAAAAACTACTGTTGGTTGTCCATGACTTCCTTATATATTGCAATGACTTTACTTCATTCACAGTCAAATAATGGTGTACAAGATCCACGTTACAATGTTTTTGGCATTGAAATAACATCAGGCAAATTGAAATTTGTCACGTTTGACTACTTATTAATTAAAACAGAATAACTTATTCATGCTCACGTGCAAAATCATCATCAATATCTAAATGATATTTAATGAAAATTCCCTGAAGTAAACAACTATTGAAATATTCTTGGATGTCAAAATACTAAACTATTACAAAAAAGTATATTTTTTCTGCCAATGGGATAAATTAGATCTACGAGAATGATGTTAACGGATTTGCTGCATAATATTGCATATAGAAAGTGAACATAGTGGATGGCAATTATTTCCTTTTTTTTTTTATTTTAAGTCATTTTTGATAAATTTATTTGAAAACATACAATATTTCGAGAATGGTTCATGCTAACGTTCTAAAGTTTATCTCATTCATTTGCCAATGAAGTATTACGTATAAAATCATTATTTATTTATCGTAATTAATGGTTTTAGTATTTAAATATTTTTTTAAAAATGAATTCGAAAACTTGAGGAGGGGGTTAAACATTCGTTAGTACTTAAAATCAATAAAGTTCCAGTATTTACTGGTTCTAATAATTATATCAAATTATTTTCTAAACACTTCAGTCGTTCGTGATAATATCGTGTCTACAGACTCATGGACACGCATATTAGCATATATACATATACCACTATCGTACATACACACAAACATCACTTGAGGAAAGTCTGATTTAAGTTCAGGAATGCTTAAAATATGCTCTTCTATCGAAAACTCTGATTTCGAATTTTCTCCCATCATAATATTTCCCCTATAAATTAATTATGCAATGTACATAAGGAAGATTATATCGTGAATTACGTGTAATAAGTTATATTGACAATTTTAAATGTACTAAAAATGTTGGAGTTAATTTCAATTTAATACTATTGATTTAGTACTCTTAATTTACAGTACTTAAATTACAGTACTTAACTTACAGTACTTTAATGCCACAGATGTTCATGTAATGATTGTTATAGTGTTTTTTTCTATTATTTTAGATTAATGCGATTTTTAAATGTTTTTTTTTTTTCATTTTCTGTGAAATTCTGAAAACTGACCTGTGCTCGTTATATAAATAGAGATTCATTTTATTATTGCTTCTACACATTGTCTAAATTAGTTGATTTGTAGAAAAAGGAGAAGATATTATAGGGTACATCAAATTTTTGCATGAAATTTTGCTTAAATATTTAAAAACGAAATGAAATAGACTGATAAGTATGTTGCCATAGTGTCAATATGCTTATTGTAAAGCTATGAATGTACCATTTTGTAGATAGAGGTGTTCCAAGTAAAGATACAATGGCGACGCCAAGCTGTCGCCAGATAGAGATAGTTTTAGTATACATATTTATGGCAATGTCAATTAAAATCTTTGAGGACAGTCACGTGAGGCGCTATTTAGGTAAAATCGACAAGGTCTCACCTTAAGTAAAAGTGTGAATCTTCAGTCAGCGAATCAGAAAGCAATAGACGGTCCAGTTGTACCCTGTAGCATTGGGGTTCGAGATAGAGAACTTGTTTTCTACTTTGCAAAGAAAAAATAATCAGAACTTAAGAAATGTACTGATTACCAAAGATGCACTGATCCAGCGAAGATGATATATTTTCTTATGTGAAGCCCAGACGTAAGAATGAGCAGGCCGTCCCGGTGGTGAAGTGGATAGCGTCTTTGACTGCTGTCATGAGGGGCTCGGGTTCGAATCCCGAATAAGCCATGTATGTTTCTTGAGGATATAGTCAGACTTCCGCCTTCTGGGTCCTTGTCAAAGTGGAGCTGCACCCTCTCCGACCTTCGTCAGTGATGCTTTCTTGGAATAAGCTTTGTTCTCTAGTCTTGTGTGTCGTTCTTTCTTCCTGCGTCACTGGTCCTGTTTCGGTTCCTCCAAATAAGAGGTCATAAGTAACAACAACAAAAATGAGCAGTGCCACGAAAACTTTGCAAAAATCGCAAAGGGACAAAAGAGTGATTCGTCAGCTAGTAAATCAGAAGCAATGGGTGGTCAAGTTGTACCCTGTAACATTGAGGGCCGAGATACAGAAAAAATTTCTACTTTAAAAAAAATATATATCAGAACTTAAGAAATATACTGATCACTACAGATGCACTGATCTAGCGAAGATCCACAGTGCACTGCCAGTATTATGTGAATATTAGTGAATCGTTTTGCTTCAGAGTGAGAGATCAACTAGCTATATTAGGGTGAGGTTATAATTGTAGTTTAAAGTACAAAATAATCTATTTCTAATGATATCGCATAATCCTCCTAAATGTAATGATGTGATTAAATATAATAATGATAATAATAAATTGGTTTAATTAAACTATTTGTAGTTACTGACCTGACACTTTGCATACATGTGGGATGATCTATAATTAATGAAAAAAAATCTGGAATCATAGATTTTTTTTAGAAAAATTTGTAATCACGAAATTTTTTGTTATAACATTCCCTCAGCTACAACTTGAGAACGACTACATATACAAAATTCGTTTTGTACCATTCTGCACAGAAAAAAAATTATCCTAATTTTCCTTAATTAGTGTATAATCAATTGATATTCAGATATTTTATGTTATACGAGTAGTTGCAGCAGACAATGTTTTAAACATTTTATCAATGGATTTATTTATAGTTTTTGTTTTCTTTATGGCAACTAAGGTAGTCGAGTTACGGCTGAAACACCGAAATAGTTAGTTGGCTATTTTTAAATCATACTATTGCAAAATAATACTATAATTAATAGAATTTTATTTTAAAATATCTGTAAATATGGCAACATAGAGTGACAATTATTTGCTGCAAAATTTTACTTGCTACAATTTTCAAATTCACTATAAAATATACGCCATTTTTATGCTTAAATTTGAAACGGTTTTAGATATTTCGAACTTTTATTAAGTCTGTAGGTGTTACATTGAGTAATTACTAGCCAATATTTAATTTTGATATACGCACAACCAAAAGAACAAAAATGGTCGTAGCTTCGGCAAACCTGTCTTTTTTGTGACATCTAAAATCACTCTTACAATTTAGCGAACCTGTGATTTACAAGGCATTAAGCAATATGTGAAGAAGTTATCTGGGGCGACGAAAATTCTGGCTGAACTAAAGAACTCCTCTGCTGGAGGAATACGATCTGATAGCTGTAAAAGAATGGATATTTTAATATCTAGATATGAAATAAAATATATTTTTTGTAGAGGGGAGAAGTGTTAAAATATATTCGAGTATAATGCTGGTTGAATCAGGAAGATATATTCAAAATTTAAAAGAATCTGAAAGTTATCGACTCATAAATCGATCGTTAAAATCTGTATCATTAATTATTTCTTTTCTGGAATGACATATGCTTATCATATTGGTACACCAAGAGTAAGAGGCCGTTGGCATTATGTAGTTATATCAAGTGACCACAGAAGACGGTCGTTGCCAAAAGGGAAATGAGAAAAGATGAAAAAAAAAACAATATTTGAGAGGAAAAGGACAGCAAAAGAGTTCAAATAACTTTCTCTGTGATTAATACTACAAATTTAGGTGCAATAATAATAAGAAACTGACTGTTTTCTGGAGCTATATAATCAACATATTTGACGGAATTCTAGAAAAATAAAGTTATTGTAAAAATAATTGTGAATAAAGGACAATGAAATTATGCATTATTTTACAAAAATTAATGAAACATGCTGTTTTTAAAGATAAATCAGCTATCTTCATAAAAGATAATGCAAAACATATGTTCAAATTAATGCAAAAATACCGGATTATAAAAGATTCAGAAAATAAAAATAGAACAACCAGTTTTAAAAAGCTAAATGAACTACTTCATCAACTAAAATCAAGAAATATTTGATTAAACATAGGGACATTCGGACAAATATCTTTAACAATTGAATTCGAATAACATTCAATTAAACATTGCTTATGAATATCCTCATCAACTAAATTCGAATAACATTAGATCAGTTGTCATATTTTGTATACAACAAGATATCAAGTGGATTTGCAAAAGTACATTTGTCTTTCTCGTATATTGGCATCCTACATAAGTAACATAGCTATATAGTTAACTTATATAGTTAACTTAGTTCTATTGTTAACTTCCACATCTCTATATGATTGGTATTCGCATTTTTATATGCATGATAGCCGTAGTTTTTTTAAGGATGACAATCAAAATATGATAAATTGGAATAAAGCATTTAAATCAGTAAGGGTGCTATGAAAATTTTTTGGTGTTAAAGGCCAAAATATCCGTTTTCAGTACATGCTAAAACTCTGTACTAAACCAAAATTTCTTGGATGAGCCGCTTGTAACATATACTGAATAAAAAGGCTCTTTATATGACTAGTAGAAAGCATTAAACTCAATAAGTGTTCCAATGACGGTCATTGATAAGAATTTAGGCATGAAATTAGTTAGAACATCTTTCCAGATTTCGAATTTCTATGTATCGAGAGTGTCTTTATTTACATCGAACAATCAATGAATTGACAACGTCAATTTTTTGAACTTGCTTTTACATCATTTTTTCAATCAATCAAATTAAATTAAATTTTTCTTATTTCAGATGGCTCGTAAATTGTTTAAATTTTTTCAGATTTAGTTACTTAGAAGAGGAAGGGTGGATCACTGTGAGACAAAAAAAATATATAATTCGATATTTTTTAAAAATTGATACTCCAACTATAAAAAACGTATAAAACAAAATAAATGATAGTTAAAAATAAAACTGATCGAGAATTTCAAAGGCCTTGGACGCATTGATATAAAAAATTGGTAAGACCAAAATGAACCTAATTCTTAACGTCTAGTCATAATATGCCTGAATAGCAAAAAACAACATTTTATTTCTTTTAGTTATTGGGATACAGAGGAAGTGTAAAAGGTGTTAGGCAGAACTTTCAAAGTAATGTGGCTATGATTATATATTTTTATAAAATTAGCTGTGCTCTGTCGCGGCCCTTAATTTTCCATAGAAATTAATGTTGTTTAAATCTTAAATTTTAAATAATTTGAATTCTAATCATGAAAATTAATAAAACTTCTATCTAGATTTTCAAATAATGTAACTACACCTAAACTTTCATAATGGTATCTGCATAACTTATAGAATCCACTTAAAGGAGAAGTTGGAATCTTATCCCGGCTATTCAATGATTAGAACATCGGTTAGCCTGTTCATCTTTCTGAAAGTGTATAAAATGCGTTTAGGCGGTATTTAAACATGCTTATTAACTAAAATTTTGAATTAGATATTTTATTGCATATAAGAACGTTTACCATTTTACGAAAAACTATATTTTCTCTATAGAATGGTAATGAGAAGGTAATAATATATTACATGTGTAAAGTATAAATGCAGCAATGGGTATAGAATTTAGTGATATCAATGTGATGCCACCTATACCTAAAAAGAAATCTGATGTGGGCAACACATGACTTTCTTTGTATAATGTAATAAATTTACTATTTTTACAATAAAAAAATAGAATTTTCTTATAGTAGCTAATTATATTCTTTCCAAGAAATTGAATTTTTGTCAATAAGTCGTCATTTTCACTGATTTAGTGTCATGTTTATGCATTTGGCGAGATTTTCGTTAATTTGGCAACATTTAAAAAAGTCGCCAAGTTGGCGACATTACGCCAAATTCGGCGCCAAAATCCCGTTAAGCGTTATGGACGGAGAAATAAGTTATTCTTATAGCAGATAAATAACTATTGGGGTTCAAATACAAAAATATTACTCAAAGTATCTTTTCCCATGAATGGAACGAGCTAGATGAAACTAGAACGAGCTAGAACGAGAATGATGTCATCCAATTTATCGCATGATATTACATATGAAAAGTGAACATGTTTGTCAACAGTTAATATATATATTTTTAATTTATGGGATTTTTGATAAATTTATTTTTAAAATGTGCAATATCTCGAGAACGGTTTATGCTAGTGTTCTAAAGTTTATGTCAATCATTTTCTAAGGAAAAATTATATTAGAAATGTCTATTTGCGTAACTTTATTAAAGGTTTTGATTTTTTGATGATTTTTTTTAAAATTTCACTTAACAATTTAGAGGGATTCTGAACATTCGATTACGTTTAAAAACAATAGGCTGCCAGTATTCACGGATTGTGATTTTTGAACCAAATTTCATTCGAATCGCTCTATTCGTTCGTGAGATATCGTCTCCACAGACTCACTGATACACACTCACACAGACATCACCTCAAAAATGTTTTATTCGTGATCAGGGATGCTTGAAACGTGCTCTCCCGTCGAAAACTCGAATTCGAATTTTCGACCGCGTCACAATACTTTCCTTATACATTATGTATATGAGGAAAGTAATTATATTAACGAAGTAATCTTGGCAACCCCCCAAATAATTTCTTTTACGGCGCCCGGCCATTTAAAACGTTTTTGCGTATAGAACCAAAATGGACGTGACCACAGACTCTCGGGTCTCTTTTCATGGCATCTTCCGAGATCCCTTTTACTCTCTGGAGAGCATTTCGATTTACAAGGCATTAAGCAATACCTGCCTGTAGATATCTGAAGCGACGAAAACTCCGATTGAAATGGAGCGCTTGCGACGATTTTCTTTATTCAAGGGGGGGGGGGGGAGGAATACGATGTGACATTCCCGAAGGAAAATGACGAGTGTATTATTAGCTAAATACGAAAGTAATTTTTTTTTTTTTTACTTTCCCTGAAATGCTTAGTAAGAAAAGTATTAGAATAAGAAAAGTATTATAATAGGAACGAAAATCGAGTTTTTGATATTTCGAACCCTCTAAAGTAGTGGTGTTCGACCCTTTTGGTCCCGAACCCAAATGGGATTGTGATTATTTATTAAGGGGCGCCGAATTTTTTTCATGGAAAATAGAGAAGACAAAATAATAGTGTTTGTATTTAAATAAAAAAAATAATGTTTAATTTTTGTTTTAATATATAACAGATAAACGCAAAAATTTTACAATGGGACTGTTAAATATTTTATGTATATTTTTTTTAGTTAGTGTTTCCTTGTTTAATAATTTTACATACTATTTCTAGCTAGAAGAAACATTTTAATATTTGTAACTCTAATTTAACAAATATTGGTGAATGTAAAGTAATATATATATATAAGTAATAAAGATGAATTGAAATAGAATTATTGCAGAGAAATAGTAAAGCATCCATAACAAATAAAAATATTCAAATACCAACCAGAAAAAGATAATGTCAGACTTTTTCAATTTATTCAATCCTTTTTAGTTTTTCAAATTTCCCAATCATTTTCCATTTTAGCACATAGGGGCTATTATTGACCTTTTATTCACAGTAACAGGTCAATAAATGAAATGTGCTAATTGAAGCTGATGTATAGTAGTCGCCTCCTGAAGATTTTACTATTACATCACCATTCTATTATTTGATATTCCATTTTTCAAAATTTTTGTTTTAAATATAATGGGAGGTTTCTGGCATTTTCTTAAGTTTTTTCTGATTGGTGTTTGAATACTTTTATTTGTTATGGATGTTTTATTATTTCTCTTCAAAAATTATATTTTAATTCATTTTTATTAGTTAGAAATTTCACCTTATTTATATTCAGCACTAACTTAATAAGTAGATATAGTTTTAATTTTACGTTTTTAATGCATTTGTATTGTTAAACTTACTAGTTTCATATGCTTAGTATTTTATATTTAAATTCTTTGATTATTTATATATGTATGTATATGTATCTCTCTATATTAGAAAAAAGTAACTGACGCTGCCGCCGCCGCCGCTGTTGACAAATTTCTCGTTTCTCGAGATTCTTTGCTTCGTACCGCAAAAACTATTTCATACAAAATATGAAATTTGGTACACTTGTAGAGAAAGCTTTAAGAAATACGCTGAAATAAACCGTTTTTAATATATATTGTAGTTTAAGAAATATTTAATGTCAAAATCAAAGACAAAATATTAATAATATATATATATATATAGATATATATATATATATATATATATATATATATATATATAAATAATATGTATATATATATATATATAATATGTATATATATATATATAATATATATATATATATATATATAATATATGTATATATATATATATATATATATATATATATATATATATATATATATATATATATATAATATGTATATATATATATATATATATATATATATATATATATATATATATATATATATATATAATAAATAAGATAAAATTAAAAATAAAAATAAAAATAAAATAGTTATACTAATTTAAAACATGATAAGTGTCATACCCTGATTCAAAAACAATACGGAGGAAAATTAATTAAATATGATATGATAGGAAATATCAGACAAAAGGAAAACAATGCTACCATAAAAGACAAAATGATCTTAATTTCAAATATGAATATTACACATGAATTTCTCAGCATTCAAGAGCGAAGCATACTAATCAAGTTCAAACAACAAAGGATTATCAAAATATGGAGGCTCAAAATATTAAAATGACAAAATAAGAGAAATAATACAATCCGAAAATATGAAATAGGATAGAAGCTCTGTGAATCCAGCTTATCAAGGATCTTTGCATCCACAGAGGTTCCAAATGTGTTTCGCTCAACGATACAGCCACATGGCCGAAATAACGTCAAAAGATCCGACACATTTCCAGACAATAACATTAACGAAAATAACAAAAATAAGCAAAAGGAAATAGGAAGGAATATAATGAAAGTGCATTAAGCAAACATATAAGCAATCTAACCAACAATCCACAATGATTCAGATAGAATTAAAGTCTTACCTTTCTTCACCATTATACAAGACACATTTTCGTTGCACTAAACAAAGTATTAGGAAAGAGTACAAGAGAGCGCCATCTGATGTGAATTATAGGAAATACTTCTGCATGTTTAACCAAAGGACTATACAAATTTATAAGTTTCAAACCCAAAAATTAGAGATATAAAGATAAAATAAAAAATAAAAAAAATATATATATAAAATAATTAAAAAAAAAAAAAGAAAAAAAAAAAAAAAGAAAAAAAAAAAAAAAAAAATTATATATATATATATATATATAAAAATAAAAATAAATTTATGCGCAATAAACTAAGTAATAATTAATAATTAACAATTATATAATATGTATCCAAATCTTATTATTAAGAAAATAAAATCTCAAAGAATATTTTAAAGTTCAAAGTATACAATAGCAATTTCAAATTAGACTAAAACAATAAATAATATATTATAAATAGTATTCAAAATTTCTAAAGTGATATTTAACAAAATTAACTGGATATGATTCATTCTTACAGTATCGAAATAAATCTGCAAGATGGTTACTGTATTGTGTATTTTCACATAACCTAAAAATCCTATGAAATTGATTTATTAAAATATTTTTATATACCTGTTTACTCATACATGAGTTAAAATTGATTATCTTGTGAATTTTAAAAGGAAAACTTTTTCTTTTATCATAAATGTTTGACAAAAATGAATATTCATTATCAAGAGATAGAGTTAAATCTAAGAAATTAACGCTAGACGAGAAGTTGCTTTCGTTTGGTAAAAGGGATAGATTTGGAGGATAAAAATCAAAATCTATATCATTTGATGAGGGAGCTATTTTAATGAGAATAACATCGTCAATATATCTGTAGAATGTATATGCAGAGTTTATAAAATTTGACTCGTAGAAGTGTAGATAAAGATTTGCGAGAGCTGAACTGGCAGAGCCACCCTGTGGAACACCCTTAATTTGCATATAAATTTTATTGCCTTGCATCAAGTAATTATTAAAAATTACACACTTGAGAAGGTGGTGCACGAAAGAATGATCTATATTCAAATTTTGTCTATTATAGAAAGATTTAATAATATCCCAAGTTACTTTATATAGATCTTTTATGTCAATATTGTTGAAAAGGTCCTTAAAGTCATACGTTTTAAAACCCAAAATATTAATCGTATCCAACTTTTGAATTAATTGATAACTGTTATTGATAATATGAGAAGTTGAATTATCATTTATATTAGAGATGATTTTATTAAGAATAACCAAAAGAGGTTTACTAGCGACAGTTGCATATGATTTATGTCCTATAGTTACAGATCTAAAAGAGATAGGATTTTTATGAAATTTTGAGATCATGACAATATAAGGGAATCTTAGATTCTTGCACGGTAATTTTAATAATTTATGAAAAGCAATAATTTTCTTAGATATGGATGTTGCTGAAGAATCAATTTTTTTAAAAATATCATTGTGATTTAAGAAATCGTTTAAGATTTGTACATAATATTTTTTACATATGATGGCGTAATTGTTGGCAGCTTTATCCACATATGTGATGACAAATTGTGATTTTAGTTCATTAATTTCCTGCTTCAAGTTTGTATAGTTTAATGTAGGTTTAGTTTTAGGCAAGTTACCTAAAAGATGTTTGATGTTTGTCAGAATGCTAACCTTCCACATATCGAAAGCTTCAATAGGATAGTTTA
>OX578145.1:126911070-126971070 GCA_951213105.1 Amaurobius ferox
TATATATATATATATATATATAATCCAAGAAAAAGAAGAATTAAAGGAACTTGGGATAACCAAATGCTTTGCATTTAATGGTTGGGGAGGATTGCGACTCCCCCTCCCGTTTAAAGCTGCTTTTCCAGCCTAGGCAAACGCTCACGGTACCAATACAAAGCAAAGGTTGGTCCCCATTGCGTGCTAATACGAAGGCACCCGAATACGGAAGAACAAGACCAACCAAACAGAAGGGAACTGGACCAAAAGTGAATCCTGCCCAACTCGCTATCTTATATATGTTCATCTTACGCATGCGTGCAATCTTAGCAGGTACGCATAAACTTTATTTACTTGCAGATTGAAGAAGTAAACTGTCAAAATCTGCCTGATCCTTGAAAATCGATCTATAACAATCCTTTAAGAAATATAAAGGATAATGTTTATATAAAGCCTCTTTTATGATTTTTATATTGCTATTATTGCAATCTTTTTATATTAGGAATCTTTCAATACCTGCAGCTATACAAACTGTAAAAGAAAATTTTGTTATAACTTATACAGACAAGATGGTATCACATTTTGCATTTACATGCAAAAAGTTTTACATAGATACACTTCTCCACTGCTATCTAGACGGTACTATGTACACCCCATTACACAATAATGGAAATGTTCTATCCAAAAGGATTAAAGCTATGTACAAACGAATCGGTAATGAAATAAAAAATGTTAAATTTCCATATTTAATCCTCATTCCAAAGATGCATAAAGAGCCTGTAAAATTCCGTACAGTTACCGTAGGCTGTGGATCATATCTTACAATAGCTAATAAACGACTATTGAACATCCTCAAGTTTGTGATGGAAAATATCAAAAAACAGAATCATGTCATGATCAAAAATGGAATAGAAATTATCGATCGATTAAAACATTGTAATAAAGATATATGTTTTAAAAGCTTTGATTTCCGCGACCTATTTAACAACATTGATTTATCTAATTTATACTCAATCTTGAAAAAATTATATGAAGAATTTAATTTGAAGGATTTTATTACTTATCGAAGATACCTTGACCTTATTGAACTAGTATTAAAAGAAAATATTCTATATAACGGAAAAAATTATTACCGACAAATAAAGGGAATTCCAATGGGAGGAGCCTGCTCATCAATCTTGGCTGATATTTACCTCACAACATATGAAAAAGGAACCCATATTTTGTCTGAGATACCATATTTCCGGTTTGTTGACGATGTGCTATTGGGGTGTTATGAAGCCACCACCAATTTCGATTTCACTTTTTACCCACCGGAATTGGAATTAATAGAAAATTGTAAAGAAGAAAATGAAGCGGTAAATTTCCTGGACATCTCAATAAAAAAACATGGATTATATGGTCATTATACAACGTTATATGACAAAAGAGAATTATATAAAATTAAGATCAATCATCTCATCGATTGGAAAACAAATCTTACCAAAAATATTTTCAGAAACATCATACTCGGACACTTCAAGAGAAATCAAATTTACAACACGTTTAAAAAAGATTGCAATAATAGCAATATAAAAAAAAAAAAAAAAAAAAAAAAAAAAATCATAAAAGAGGCTTTATATAAACATTATCCTTTATATTTCTTAAAGGATTGTTATAGATCGATTTTCAAGGATCAGGCAGATTTTGACAGTTTACTTCTTCAATCTGCAAGTAAATAAAGTTTATGCGTACCTGCTAAAATTGCACGCATGCGTAAGATGAACATATATAAGATAGCGAGTTGGGCAGGATTCACTTTTGGTCCAGTTTCCTTCTGTTTGGTTGGTCTTGTTCTTCCGTATTCGGGTGCCTTCGTATTAGCACGCAATGGGGACCAACCTTTGCTTTGTATTGGTACCGTGAGCGTTTGCCTAGGCTGGAAAAGCAGCTTTAAACGGGAGGGGGAGTCGCAATCCTCCCCAACCATTAAATGCAAAGCATTTGGTTATCCCAAGTTCCTTTAATTCTTCTTTTTCTTGGATTACATTCTGCTTCGGAGTATAGAGCGGCTTGGCGCCTTTTCCTGAGTAGTGCCTTTGATTTTTGTGGATATGCATAGGAATTCTATTTGAATTTGTTTACTGGCTTTTATATGATATATATATATATAATATATATATAGGGTAATCGGTAACGTGCAATGGCACCTAGAGCAGCCTTTCACTCATAGTGCCAGAAAAGAGTTAGTTTCATATCCCCGTTGATCCTTCAACAGTGAATGAAAAACGGTCGCACCTACTCACAGACTCCTGGTGTGGTGCTAATCTCGTCCGCAACAACAACGATTCTCGTGATGAGATCAGGGAGTCCATAGGCGTCTTGTGACCTTAATCCCCTGGGGGTACATTCTTCTTCTGGGGGTATAAGGAAACAAAGGTGTACGAGACACCTTGTGGATTCTCTGGAAGATCTCCTAGTATGAATTGCTGTTGCTGCCGACAAGATTAACACCAGACAAAAGTCTGCGAAAGGGTGCGACAATCTTTCATTCGCAGGTGTCGGCTGTGCAAAGTCGCCTTCGTATGCCACTTTGGGCAGCTACTTTGAGTCTTGATCTGATGCAAATGGAATTGTTAAACTCCTAACTTAGTTAAGTCTCTATTTTTCACTGTTGAAGGATAAACATGGATATGTAATTTTATTCATTTCTGGCAGTATGAGGGGGATGCGGCCCTAGGTTACATTGCAAATATTGTTCGTCTTGATGTGTATATCAACCCTCTTTTTTGCTGAGAATTTACGATTACCTTGTATATGTGCACGGTACAGTTTGATTAAGCATTTAACCGAAATAAAATATTTTCTGTTAACTGAGTACCTACAATTTTTAACTTTTCATTCACTACTCCTAACATTCGATCACTAACTTCTACCGCGCACAAGGTCAGGAATTCATGCTCAAGTGTTCCCCTCCCCCAGTTGCTTCATTTAGTTTTCCCTTATTAACTTATGAAAAGTAATTCTATATAAACAAAGGGGAAAGTATTCTAATAATTTCTTTAGTGTTTAGGATATCTTCTCCATTGTTTTGTGATTAGCATACACATTATTATCAGACGCTGAATAGAGGGAGCTGTGTGCTATTGTTTACAAAATCGATTAAAGAATTAGAAGTATGTCTGGTATTTGGTTATAAGGAATGTATTGCTCGAAATTTTCGAAAATCACAAACATTCCTATTTTCACCATTTATGCTTGACAGATAACATCGGGAGAAACTCCCTAAAACTTAAAAATGCAAGAGGTTTCAGACTTTTTTACCATAGATTATGAGGGTATTTTTTCTCCAGCAATTTGTTTCATTTTCCTCATGTTAACAAGTAATTGCTAACCTCGAGATCATTTGTTTTCAGAATTTTTTATTCCGATGCATAGTTGACTGAGATGAACAAGCATAGATGCTGAGAAAAGGAACATTTGTTCTTTTCTTAAAAAACTAATAAAATATTTTTAATTAATAATATTAAATTAATAAATTAATAATTAAGAAATTAAAAAATAATAATTAATAAATTAATAATTTATAATTAATAAATTAGTAATTTATAAATCAATAATGAATAATTAATATATTAATAATTTAATTTTAAATTATTAATACTTTTAGTATTTTTGTAAAATGGACATATTACTTACCGAGACATATTAAAAATAAACTATTTTACCAATTTAAAAAAAAATCATATTCTTTTTTCAGCCCCCATGCTCGGTAAAAATCAGAGGGAAAAAAACCCAAATAATCTAGATGTTAAGGACTTTTTTCCTTAGGTTAACATGGAAAGTATGAAGCAAGGTAAGTAAACTGGAAGTGATTGTTGGTAAAATATTCTCTTAACACATACGGAACAAAATGCAAAGCAAATGCAGGAATTGGTTCTTAAATCGACTACTAGGTGTATGCTGTCTGTTAATGTTCTTCAAGTAATATATTTCTAACATCTTGCAGGAACTCGACTTGGGCAGGCGTCGGAGTGTTTTGTCTATTGGAAGGACCCGACAAGCGGCGACACGTGGGGCCTCAACTTCACCTCACCTGTCGACGCCAAACAGTTCAGAGACTGCTGCGTGAGTATTGCTTACTTCAATTTCGTATTTCAAGCTGCTACCGTCACTATTACTATCATTTAACCGTTACCACCAATTACCTTTATGTTCCGCCATCAGAATATTATTTTTTGAACGGTATGGGCATATTTTGGTCTTCGAAAGTTTAACTGCGGATTTTTTTAAACAACTTGGACGTAGATTAACAATAAACCACCGCGAGAAAAGGAAATCCTGTCGCTGTATCATATCATACCTGTTTGCATCATTAGAAGTGGGCTACTGAAATGTATCTTCTTATTGACTTTTAACAAGCATTGTTGTAAAAATTAAAATTTTCCTCGCAAACCTTTGCAGAAACACGGTGATCCCACTGCTCGGCTGCCTTAATTCTTCTCAATCCCTTACGAGAAGGTTATGGATATATATATATAATATATATATACAGGGTGATTCAAAAATTCGGATCAAAATTAAAACGCTATAAAAATAATCTATGGGTCGGAGAGACAGACATGCGGTTTGCAGATTACTATTCACCGAGGTGGGGGATTTTGTGTGGCATGAAAAAAAATTAGTTCAGACACTCGGAGGGGGGGGGGGGCTGCGCCAGATAAAGCCATGAAGATGACTCATGCATGGAGGTGATTGTACACATGACTAGCCTGCGAGATCCCCAAATTTCACACACGTGATTTTAGGTATCCCCACAACGAGAAATCACAGAGTATGAGATCTGGGGATCTCGCAGGCCAGTCAAATGTGCAATCAGCTCCATGCATAAGTCATCTCCATGGCTTTATCTGCCGCAGCCCCCCGAGTGTTGAAAGTTTGAACTAATTTTATTTCATGCCACACAAAATCCCCCACCACGGTGAATATTAATCTGCAAATCGCATGTCTCCCCGACCCATAGATATTTTTTATAGCGTCTTACTTTTGCTCCGAACTTGTGAATCATCCGGTATATATATATATATATATATATATATATATATATATATATATATATATATATATATATATATATATATATATACAATATAAACTTGAAAAAATGCTACAATTTTGAGTGAATTGATTAAAAGCTAAAAGCTAAAAAAATAATTTTTAATACAACTTGTAAAGCGCTATGCTGCAATTTTACCTGTATAAATTCCCAAATAGGACAAGTAGCAATGTACTCGTAAAATTTCTAGATAAGTGACGTAAGTATCGGCCGGGGGGAGTTGCGACCCCCAACACTCCGGTTAAAGCTTTTTTGAAAATAGTGTAGGGAGTATCGGCTACCGGGAGCGTTTGCCATGGCGGAAAAAAGCTTTAACAGGAGTGTTGGGGGTCGTAACTCCCCCCGGCCGATACTTACGTCACTTATCTAGAAATTTTACGAGTACATTGCTACTTGTCCTATTTGGGAATTTATAATATATATATATACTAAATGTTCCCAATGCCTCATGAGGACCACAATGCTTCTTTCAGGATTATTTTCCCGGGGGAGGGGGGACCAAGTTTTCTATTTGCCGTTTATAAATAACCAAGTACCAATCCAATATTGGCCCATTATTGACTTTTTATTGGGTCTATGATTGGACCAATATGAAAAAGTGGGCATTTTGACCGAATTAGCCCAATATTGGCTTAAAATATTGGGACAATATTACTCCAATATTTCCAATGTAGCACCAATATTAGAGTAAATATTATAACGAAAACATTAACCAATATTGGAGGCCAATGTAACCCCAATATCTACCTAATATTGGAATTATATTGGAAATATTTCCAATGTAATGTCAAGATATATAATATTTGTTCAATATTGGACCAATATTTAATGCTACAAGAGTATATCTAAATGCTGTCACATATATAGAAACTAGGTTAACATAAAATGTCTCAGGGGAACTTAGTCCCCCCCCCCCCCGGATGTATGCCTGAAAGGAGCACTGGAGGGATATCTCGGTAATATTTCAACTTTTTAGTTTTTAGGTATTGTAAAGATACGATTATCATGCTGCCTGGTCATCCAGAGGTGCACCAAACTTTAACTATTCGGGACTCCCAGAGCTATATTTAATAGGGAGCATCCATATACTATTAAATTTCACCAGGTACCATCAATATATATATAGAAGAAAAGTATGAAAGCATGTATGTATGTATGCATGTATGTATGTATGTATGATCCAACATCACGGGAGAACGGCTGAACCGAATTTGATGAAATTTGGTGGGTAGTCTTGAAATAGCTCCACTAAAAATTTAGTCCATGTTTCGAGCTTCTAACACCAGGGGTTGTCGCGATATTAATGAAAAACCAAACTTTCGTTTGTCTCATCATCACGGGAAAACAACTGTACCGAATTTAATGAAATTTTGCGGGTAGCTTTGAAATAGCCCCCTATAATTTTTGTCTAAGTTTCGAGTTTCTAAAACCAGGGGTTGTCGAGATATTAATGGAAAACGAAACTTTTTTCTAGAAGTTCTACTCTCTAACTTCATGATTCCCAAAGAAAAAGGTTGGAAATCATTGGTTTAAAACGTGAAAGTCAATTAAATCACTGAGTTTGTGGGAGTTTATTGAACGTATTAGTCGCTTTTGAAATCGCAGGTTTGAAATATGAATTTAAATGGAAATTCTATCACCGTGGTTTATTTTTCACAAGCTTACTCAACAAATTTTATTAATTTGAATAATAAATAAATGAATATAAAATATCTACCTATCTATATAAATAAGAAAAGTATGTATGTATGATCCAATGGATCTGATTGGCTAAAGAGTGGCTAATCAGATCCATTTTTTTCCTTACATAATGCAATGAATTTACTTCTTTCACAGTGAAAAAACAATGTATGAGATTCACGACCCTACATGTTCCGGTGTAATTTTTTATCAGAGTTTTACATCGTAAATCCCGAGCAACGCCGGGTAATCGCTGCTAGTATCTTATAAAGCCGAGTCATGACGTGTCTGCGCTTGATGTATTATATCAGAATAGTAATAAAAGTTATTAATCACACTTTGCTATTAAATCTCTGTGTCACTTGCCTCAAGATATACGTTCCTAGAGGTCATACATTCTTTGTGCTTCTTATTTCTTAGGTTTCTGTCAAAAATAAAAAGTCGGAGTAGCTACCTCAATTAAAAAAATCTGATGTGGGCAGCACATGAATTTCCTTATATAATGCAATGCATTTACTACTTTTACAGTAAAAAAATAGATTAATATTATAGTAGATATTTATATTCTTTCCAAGATATTGAATTTTCATCAATGAGTCGTCATTTTCATTGATTTAGCGTCATTTTTATCCATTTGGCGAGATTTTCGTTAATTTAGCAATATTGAAAAAAGTCGCCAAGTTGGCGACATTCCACCAAATTCGTCGCCAAAATCTCGCTAAGCGTTATGGACGGAGGAGTAAGTTATTCTTACTGCAGATAAATGACTATCGGCGTTCAAATACAAAAGTATTACTCAAATGTTTCTTTTCTCTTGAATGGAACGAGCTAGATCCACGAGAATGGTATCACAAATTTATCGCATGGTATTACATACGATAAGTGAACATATTTCTAAGTAGGAAATATATATATTTTTTATTTTATATGAATTTTTGATAATTTTTTTTGAAAATGTGCAATATCTTGAGAATGGTTTATGTTAGCGTTCTAAAATTTATATCAATCGTTTTCTAATGAAAAATTACATAAGAAATGTCCATTTGCTTAACTTTATTAGAGGTTGTGATTTTTTGACGATTTTTTCAAAATTTCTCTCGAAATTTTCAGGGGTTCTGGACATTCGATTGCGTTGTTGTTGTTGAGACCCAGACCGTCCGACCTACCAGAAAGGCGTAAGGTAACCGTTTGAACGGCCGGGAAGTGCCACCCAATTTAGACCGGAACCCAGTGGGGGAGGCATCCACAGGGCCGTATCCTACTTTCCCTACCACCAACCTCTCGGAAGGACTTACGGACACACATGTTTAACGTTATCGTACTCCGCATGAACACGGCAGCAGTTGTGGCAGCGTGCAAATCCACCGCGCAAACCCCCGGGCTACCGCACCCGAAATGTGCTAATAGAACGCGGTGTTCCCAGGTGGTCACCCACCCAAGACATTCGATTGTGTATAAAAACAATAGGCTTCCATTGTTTAAGGATTGTAATTTTTGTACCAAATTTCGTTCGAATCGGTCCATTCGTTCGCCAGTTATCGTCTCCACAGATTCACTGACACACACACACACACACACACACACACACACACACTCACACACACAGACATCACTTCAAAAATGTTTGATTCGTGATGAGGGATGCTTGAAATGTGCTCTCCCGTCGAAAACTCGAATTCGAATTTTCGACCCTGTCACAATTACTTTCCTTATACATTATTGTATATAAGGAAAGTAACGAACGAGAACAATTGTCAAAATGCTTCGCCAATAACAGCAGATAACGCAAAATAAGTGAGTCAGTCGGTTTTGGAGACCAAAAATCTGATGTGGCCAGCACATGGCATTCCCTACAGACACAAATTCATTTTTACTTTCCCTGCAATACATGGTAATGTATAGGGAAAGTATTGGAATCATGCCGAAAATCACAACTCGAGTTTTCGACGGATCTACACGTTTCAAGACCTCTAGAATACGAAAAAACCATTTTTAGCGTGACGTCTGTGTGTGTGTCTGTGTGTCTGTCTGTGTGTCTGTGTGTCTGTCTGTCTGTGCAGATATTGTATCCACTCTAACTAAAAAACTAATGGACCGAATTTCACAAAATTTTGTAGGTAAGTCACTTGCGGGCGGGGCTGGTGCTGATTAGTTTTGGGTACGATTCAAAATAAAAGAACCCGCCTTTTTTGTGAAATGGCCCGCAAAAGCTTGTATCCACTGTAGCTGAAAAACTAATGGACCGAATTTCACAAAATTCGGTAGATGAGTTACGTATAGGTCACCCTGGTGCTGATTAGATTTTGGTACGATTCAGAAAAAAATAACCTGCCTTTTTTTGCAAAATGGCCCGCAAAAATTGCCAAAATCTAAAATAAAAAACTGAGTATACTCAAATATATCCATTAAATGCTGATTTAATACGTAATTTTTAACGATGAAAAGAATAAGACCAACCCCATTACACTAGGACTAGCCGTTCTTGAGATATTTTAGTTTTTCGTACTTTCCCTACCCCACCTTTGAAAATAAGTCCGGTTATCGAATGAGAACGAAAATTGAATTAAAAGTGAAATGAATTTAATTAAAATAAAGAGAACGTTAATATAAGTCTGCAGGGAAAGTCATGTGCTGCTCACATCAGATTTTTTACTTTCCCTGCAATACATGGTAATGTATAGGGAAAGTATTGGAATCATGCCGAAAATCACAACTCGAGTTTTCGACGGATCTACACGTTTCGAGACCTCTAGAATACGAAAAAACCATTTTTAGCGTGACGTCTGTGTGTGTGTCTGTGTGTCTGTCTGTCTGTGTGTCTGTGTGTCTGTGTGTCTGTCTGTCTGTGCAGATATTGTATCCACTCTAACTAAAAAACTAATGGACCGAATTTCACAAAATTGTGTAGGTAAGTCACTTGTGGGCGGGGCTGGTCCTGATTAGTTTTGGGTACGATTCAGAATAAAAGAACCCGCCTTTTTTGTGAAATGGCCCGCAAAAGCTTGTATCCACTGTAGCTGAAAAACTAATGGACAGAATTTCACAAAATTCGGTAGATAAGTTACGTATAGGTCACCCTGGTGCTGATTAGATTTTGGTATGATTCAGAAAAATATAACCAGCTTTTTTTTGCAAAATGGCCCGCAAAAATTGCCAAAATCTAAAATAAAAAACTGGGTATACTCAAATATATCCATTAAATGCTGGTTTAATACGTAATTTTTAACGATGAAAAGAATACGACCAACCCCATTACACTAGGACTAGCCGTTCTCCAGATATTTTAGTTTTTCTTACTTTCCCTACCCCACCTTTGAAAATAAGTCCGGTTATCGAATGAGAACGAAAATTGAATTAAAAGTGAAATAAATTTAATTAAAATAAAGAGAACGTTAAAATAAGTCTGCAGGGAAAGTCATGTGCTGCTCACATCAGATTTTTACTTTCCCTGCAATACATGGTAATGTATAGGGAAAGTATTGGAATCATGCCGAAAATCGCAACTCGAGTTTTCGACGGATCTACATGTTTCAAGACCTCTAGAATACGAAAAAACCATTTTTAGCGTGACGTCTGTGTGTGTGTCTGTGTGTGTGTCTGTCTGTCTGTGTGTCTGTCTGTCTGTCTGTCTGTGCAGATATTGTATCCTCTCTAACTAAAAAACTAATGGACCGAATTTCACAAGATTTTGTAGGTAAGTCACTTGTGGGCGGGGCTGGTGCTGATTAGTTTTGGGTACGATTCGGAATAAAAGAACCCGCCTTTTTTTGCAAAATGGCCCGCAAAAGCTTGTATCCACTGTAGCTGAAAAACTAATGGACCGAATTTCACAAAATTCGGTAGATAAGTTCCGTATAGGTCACCCTGGTGCTGATTAGATTTTGGTACGATTCAGAAAAAAATAACCTGCCTTTTTTTGTAGAATGGCCCGCAAAAATTGCCAAAATCTAAACTAAAAAGCTACGTATGCTCAAATACATCCATTAAATCCTTGTTTAATGTGTAATTTTTAACGAAGAAAAGAATAAGACCAACCCCATTACACTAGGACTAGCCGTTCTCGAGATATATTAGTTTTTTTCGTATTTTTCCACCCCACCTTTGAAAATAAGTCCAGTTGTCAAATGAGAACGAAAATTGAATTAAAAGTGAATTACATTTAATTGAAATAAATAGAACGTGGATATAAGTTTGCAGGGAAAGTCATGTGCTGCCCACATCAGATTTTTACTTCCCCTGTAATACATGGTAATGTATAGGGAAAGTATTGGAATCATGTCGAAAATCGCAACTCGAGTTTTCGACGGATCTACACGTTTCAAGACCTCTAGAATACGAAAAAACCATTTTTAGCGTGACGTCTGTGTGTCTGTCTGTCTGTGTGTCTGTCTGTCTGTTTGTCTGTGTGTCTGTCTGTCTGTGCAGATTTTGTATCCACTCTAACTAAAAAACTAATGGCCCGAATTTCACAAAATTTGGTATGTAAGTCATTTGTGAGCGAGTCTGGTGCTGATTAGTTTTGGGTACGATTTGGAATAAAAGAATTCGTCTTTTTTTGCGAAATGGCCCGCAACAGCTTCTATCCACTCTAACTGAAAAACTACCGGACCGAATTTCACAAAATTCTTTAGATGAGTCACTTGTGGGTTACCCTGGTGCTGATTAGATTTTGGTACGATTCGGAAAAAAATAACCTGCCTTTTTTTGCAAAATGGCCCGCAAAAATCGTCAAAATCTAAACTAAAGAACTAGGTATACTTAAATATATCCATTAAATTCTCGTTTAATACGTAATTTTTAACGACGAAAATAATAAGACCAACCCCATTGCACTAGGACTAGCCGTTCTCGAGATATTTTAGTTTTCCGTATTTTCTCTACGCCACCTTTGAAAATAAGTGCGGTTACCGAATGAGAACGAAAATTGAATTAAAAGTGAAATAAATTTAATTAAAATAAAGAGAACGTTAATATAAGTCTGCAGGGAAAGTCATGTGCTGCCCACATCAGATTTTTTTATTTCTTTAATAATTCATTAAACTGTATTTAATTGCACAAAAGAACACTGAATTTTCACTTTTAATTCCATTTCTGTTTTTAGTTGGAAACTGGACATTTTTTTAAAAGGCGGCGTAACGAAAATGCGAAAAAACTAAAATATCTCGAGAATGGTCAGTCTTAGTAATGGGGTTGGTCTTATTATTTTTCGTCGTCAAAAATGAAGTGTAAAATAATCATTTAATTGACACATTTGAGTATATGTAGTCTTTTATTTTAGATTTTGGCGATTTTTGTTGACCATTTGGTAAAAAACGCAGGTTTTACTTTTCCGAATAGTACCAAAATCTAATCAGCACCAGGGTATCCCACAATTAACTTATCTACCAAATTTTATGAAGTTTGGTCAATTATATTTTTAGTTATAGTGGATACTTGAGATTTTTAAGGGCCATTTTGCAAAAAATGCGGGTTCTTTTATCCCGAATCGTACCAAAATAAAATCTAATCAGCACCAAGATCACACACACGTGACTGACATATAAAATTTCGTGAAATTTAGTTCATTAGTTTTTGAGTTAGAGTGGATACATATATATCACAGCCAGACACAACATAGATACACACACATTGACGTCACTCTAAATATAGTTTTTTCGTGTTCTAGAGGTCATAAAACGTGTAGATCCGTCGAAAACTCGAGTTGCAATTTTTGATACGATTCCAATACTTCCCTATACATTACCATGTATTGCAGGGAAAGTAAAAAGTCCCTTCATTAGGACCAGACAATGTGGCCCACACTCACCAGAATAAAATCGGTCTTAAACTTATTATTTAATTTTATTTTATGAGTTGCAATTTGAGCGTATTTTAAAACATTTTTTTTTTCAAATGGCCAGTCACTTTGACCTTCGTCATTCGCCTTTATTACAGCGGCCAGAGTGTGAACCATTTAGCCGTCCATAGACGTTGCCCCAGGCGCACCAGAGGGAGGCGGATCACATTGCGCCCACAACACAAACATCCATCCCTTACGTGGGGCTCGAACCCACAACGTGGCGGTCGAGCGATTGCTACGGAAACGCTTGCCTTGACCACTCGTATTTTAAAACAAGAAAGTTTTCTATTTGAGAGGTAATGAGTTAGGGGAAGTATGGTGCGGTCCTTGTTGTTGTCACTTCCATTGGTTACCGGTCTAAATTGGGCGGTTTTGTCCTGGCCATACACCTTCGGGCACGTCAGACGGTCTGGGTAGAAAAGAAAAGATAGGTTTTGGCAGAGGGTGCAAAGGCAGGAACCACATCAGTCAAAGCTAAAGAACATGACATAAACATCTACTTGTGTTGTCTGAGGTAGCTCTATTATCTTCCTCCTGAAGAAAAGCAGGAGGAAGACAGTAGAGCTCCCAGGGTTCTAGACGTAGTGTGTTAGAACGCTGGGAGAAAATACTGTTTTTTGCGTCTAAGATCGGTGCATACATATTATAAATCAATTACTTTACTAACGAAGTTATTTTTTGCAGTTTCACATTGCGTATGTATTTGTAGGTCAGTGCAATTTTGGCAATTTGGTGAATCGTACGTTACTGTAATGCTAATTAGATTGTAGCGTAAATAGAAAAATTAAACTTTCTCCTTTTTTAAATAAGTCATAAAAATCGAAAACATTAGAATAAGTTGTATTATTCAGCTGAGTGAAACTGAATCACTATATGTGATGAATTTACACAACTACTCAAGGTGGGAACTTAAAACGTTGTATACTACTTGAATTTGACCTGTAAGTATTGAGAAAAATCTAAAATCTTGGAATTTTATTACAAAAATTTAATAATTTCGGATTTTTTTTTTGTTCCAACATTCTTCTCGCGCTATAACTGGAGAACAGAGAAAAATATCCTAAATATTTCTAATTAATTCTATTTGTGTACAACCAAAAGTTCATTAGATATTTTAATTTATATCTATAGCAGACGATTATTTTTATTATATTTTATCATTCAAATCTTTAAACATTTTTATTCCATTTGTAACCATAGTAACCAAGTTACGCTTTAATTAGCCAAATCGTCTGCTGGCTATTTAATTTTTCTAATCAAACTAAAATTAATGGAAAATAATGTTATAACTAATGCATTTTTTAATTAATATGTGTGTGAACGTTGAAAATAAAGCAACATGGCATCAGAGATGAAATATTGTTTTACATCTTCAGTTTTCATGTTAACAGAACTGGAAAATGTGAGTCAACTTTATGATTCAATTTGAAACGATTTTTAACTTTTATTTTACGAGCGTAGGTGTTGCATTAAGTGACCACTATCCATGAGTGAAATTAGCTTGTTAGAAATATATGCTTGAATTTCTGAAAGAAATATTTATTATGTAGTGTTTTTTTCTATGACAGGCCGAATCAAATCTACCCATAAAGATTCCTATGGTTTCAAATACATTTTTGATTTTTATGTATTACTGTATTTTTTGTAATATAACTAAATTTGATGGATATGAATAACGAAATAGTTAAAAAATAATTAATTTGAGTTTGTAGTTAAAGTCATTTCTGCCCACACCAGATGGTTTTTATTCTTAAAGAATACTTCAAGCCAACCTGAAGTATTTGACATAACATCGCTGTATTTATTCAGTGTCCATTGAAGTTCCCCGTGACAGCATTGTTCCCCTGCTGTTTGAAGGCTGGATGGCAAATTAATTGCTGCAGAGAGTTATTGGCCTGGTTGAAAGGTGATTGATTTTGAGTGCAAATTAATGGATGGCACACAGGGTCAGATGCTGGAATGATAGATGCATGGTATTATGAAACGCTACTCACGTTAAAGTGACAGCCGCTTAAGTAACATGAGACGTTATAGTTTCCTGGGAGATATACTTTATATAAAAATTTCTATACAGTGTTCATTTAAATGTGAAACCAAAATTTATGCATTTTGTGTCACATGATATAAATATTGATTCAAAATATACACTTAGATTTTTATTTGTATTAAAATGCAGCATTGGGGATATTTAAATAAGGAATATGTAAATTAATCTGCTTCATTGCATTTTGGGGTAAATACCCCTAGGACGGATTACAAAAATTGCAATCTTCTTTTTGCAATCTTCAAAATGCCTGCCTGTATTTCTATCTGTATGTCTGTGTTACCTGTAGCGGAAAATCATAGCTTCAGATAGCCTTGAAATTCGGTATGCGTTTAGTTTAACTCTCGATGATACGCTTCTTCCAAATATTTTGAAATTTAAATCAGTTTAAAATTTATGAACTTAAAAGTTGAAATTCAGCCGAAATGTTGCCATTTCCAAATCAAAATTAAATTTGCAGACTATATTCCAAAGCAAGGAATAACAAAGGAACTGTGATTTTAAAGGTAAACTTCTAACTTGCAGAATGTAGACAGCATTTTAAGTTTCAAGTGTATGGTTATTTCATCATTCAAAACAGTTTTCGAAAAGTTCATTTGAATCGGACATACACTTTTGTAGAAAGCATTATACATCCCTGGCTAAAATAGTTTTTTTTTCTATTTCGAAAATTAAGTCACATCAACTGTCGTACCAATGCAGATGAAAATTCTGGCTCATGTAAGAATATGGAACGCTCGTTGTTTCAACCTCTTTGTTTAATTTTTAGGTTTCATTTTTAGGTTTGTTATGTTGCAGATGCGGATTTTTTATTCATTTAGTTGAGTGGTGTTATATATGTTATTTAGCACTTTTGTAGACGTTTGCATCACATATCCTTAATAGTGGCAGATAGTCGTGCTAGTGCATAAGAGAATGTCTGTCTGTTTGTTTACATATCTAAATATGTGAAAATTCAAGCAACGTACAGCTACGAAATTTTATTCAGATATACTTCTGGAAAAAACACTATGCACCTCGAAACATATTAGAAACAAGTAAGATCAATCATGCATAAAGCATTGATTATGAAACACTTTCCAACTCTAATTTTATTTAAACATCTCTAAAATGCGATACATTCAGTGGTAATAATTTTAAAATTATCACAATAGTGCAATAATTAATTATATTCGAAAAATTTAAAACTTCAACGAACAAAACGAACTTGATTCAAATGACGTCATCGAAACATAAATCGCCTGGTTCGCTTTGTAAAAGCAGTAAATATTTCATTCATACATTTGTATTTCATTCATCACAGTACTACAATAATCTATTCTACTTAAAACTATGGAAGTAAAAGTTATTTAGCTCTATGCATAAAATTTCATCGAAGAAGTCTGTCGATAAATCGTCTGCTTCTAATCTCAATGAATGTTTCATTCATATCATCTATACTGCAGACTCCTGAGCGAAATAACTTTGCGTTAAGGAAATTCAGAAATTCTTATACAACTCATCTTACAGCCTAATCCCTTTACATTCTTCATAAGTGAAAATTAGGTTTCGTTGTAGAAATAATCAAAGTTTGATGATCATTTAAAATCAAATATATTGTAATTGTGTTGTTTCAAAATACAGATGCTCAGAAATTAAGCAAAAATAAAGCGGTTTTAGGACGGATACAACACTAAATTTAAATTAAAAAGAAATTTAAAAATCACAATTTTGACACAAGATGGATGGCATTGGCCATTTAAGCTCAAATATATTGTAATTCCGCTGTTTGAGAACACAGATGCACACAAATTAAGCAAAAATAAAGCGATTTTAGGGCGGATACGACACTAAATATAAATTAAAAAGAATTTTAAAAATCACGATTTTGATACAAGTTGGATGCCATATTTTATTTTGAAGTGGGTCACGTGATCTCTTCATATAATGGTCACGTGATCTCTTTATATTGTGGTGGTGAGCATTTGCTACTCCGTCATCACGTACGTACCAACACATACATTTTATGTAACTCGTAAATAATATGATCATAAACCGCGATATTTCTATTTTTCAACCCACGTTCTAAAATACCCTCGGCTGGGAGTAAACTCCCAAGATGACTTGCCCAATCAACATCATTCAATAATCAATGTACTTAAAGATCTTACCTTGAACGTTAGTGTCTTCCGCTAAAACATGTAAATATAAAATAGACAGCAAGTGCATAAATAATCACACATATATTCTTTCTTAATATTATTTAATTCATGTTCAGATTCAAAATTCAAGGAGTTACATCTTAATCATTATTATCCTTTATCCGCTGGACACACAGGCTGGGCTTTAATGAAGTTAACCATGCCAGGACATAATTATTTAATGAAAATAATATGCAGATATGTGGCAACTTAATATATTATAAACACATGATAAATATATATATATACAGGTATGGTATGTTACTAGAGAGCGAGCACACAAGAGAGAAAATCACTAATTAAATATCAAGTACTTTATGAGTCGAGATTGAAAGGAAAGATATATTTTCTGATTATTTAGAAGTTCTGAATATTTAGAAACATTGAGATTGTAACCGAACTTGGCAGATCTTCACTTTCTAGGAATTACAGGGTTCCTCACAGGAACCGAAAACGCTTACTTTGTGTCTCTGTGAAGTCGGAAATAATATGACCTCTCAGAATTCGCCCGGGAGTCCACAAAGGGTAATTCCCCTCGTTCAATATTGAAGGACAGCTCACCAGAGGAATCGTTAGGAGACTCATGGCCTGGATTGGACACTCAAGCGACGAATGGGTACAACGAGACCAGCAGGGCATTGGGCCAAATTCCACAGACATCGTCGTTGATCTCCGAGAATCCACAGACTTCTCGGAACAGGTAGGAATGGAATTACGTCCCTATCCTCCGGGATAGGACATCACAGCTTCGTCTTTAGTCGCTGAAATGGATCAGATCTTCATCTTCTGTGGCGACATTCCCCCAAAAGCACACGAACGCCGGGATCAGCGTAGTTGCCATCTCCGATTCTCGGAGTCTGCATCGGAGATAAAGCTACCACATCTCTATATGGTATTCATGAAGGGAATACGCCCAGAGATCTCAAAAACTTCCATTTTATACCCCAGGAGCCAATTCGGGCTCTCAATCCACATTCGGACCTCCGAGACGACCAAATTCGTAATTAACCAATAGAAATCATTCATATTTTGAAAACCTACTCTCGTCACAGGGTGCCAAAAGATCCAACAGCCGTTATTTCACTGTAGAAAAAATACATGCTAAATGAAATGCAACCAGGGAATTTCGTCACCCAAGCGATGACTCTGAACTTTTAACGGAAAGAATAAGACTCTTTCTCTCTCGGAGTGCGCGTTTTACAAATTAATATGAAAATGGCTAAGCTATTCCTTTAAAACAGATAGATAATCGTAGAACATAATTTATATATTTAAGAGACGAAGGGAATAATTAAACAGGGATGAATATATTAAAGGATGTAAAAATATAGGAATTAAAACGTAATGCAGATTTTATGATTTTTACATAAGTGACGAGATTTTTAGAAATCTCATCATGACACTCCCCCATTCCCTGAGGGAAAAATTTAGGAACGGAGAGAAGAAATTTTTCATCACATTCGATTCCCGCCGCTGCCAAAACTGCCGCCTTGTTCACGCGGAGTACGATCACGTTAAACATGTGGGTCCGTAAGTTCTTCCGAGAGGTTGGTGGTAGGGGAATGAGGGTACGGTCCATGTGGATGCCTCCCCCACTGGATTCCGGTCTAAATTGGATGACACTTCCCGGCTATCCAAATAGATACCTTATACCTTCCGAGTAGGTCGGACGGTCTGGGTCGAAGAAGAAGTATTCCCATTTTGGCATATATTCAAGCTACGGAGAACTTTATACCAGATACAGATGCTAATAAAAAAGGGGCAGTTGTATCACAGGAAATAGGAGGGCAGGAACGTGTCATCGTATAAGTTAGCAAGTGTTTGTCGAAGTCCGAAAGAAATTATTACGTAGCACTTTAGACAATTTGACAATAACACTGACTTTAGACAATAACAAATACACCCTAATCGTAATGGACTTGTGGCGATTTGGCGTCGCCGTGGTCCCGAACTAGGGACCTGATGCATTGTAGACCGACATTATAATCACTGAGCAAAAGCTAGCTCCTCCTCTGTTCTTATAATTCGGGTATTGGCTCGTGTGGCATCTTTGATAGATGTCTTTGCTGCCGCACACTCCCCTCGCTGATGAGGAAGTTGCCGAGAGGCGTGTCGCCTCGGCGTGACGGTCAGGGCCGGGAGGCGTGTTGCCTCGGCGTGACGGACAGTTGTGGTCAACCAGGAAGGGAGTGTCAAGGCTTCTGACTCCTTGTGGTGCTGCCATCTCGTGCTGAGAGGCGAAGTCGTTGGAAAGGAAGGTTGCGTTTTTCAAACGTCCAGTCATCATTGTGGCGATTGTGCGTCGCCGTGGTCCCGAACCAGGGACCTGATGCTTCGTAGACCGGCATTATAATCTCTGAGCAAAAGCTAGCTCCTCCTCTGTTCTTATAATTCGGGTATTGGCTCGTGTGGCATCTTTGATAGATGTCTTTGCTGCCGCAGACTATTTCACAAAGTGGCAAGAAGCTTACGCAATCCTTGATCTACAACTATCAGTGAATTTCTAATCCAGAACTGGATATGTCTTTACGAGATTCCCTCGCTCATCCATTCTGGCCAATGGACGAACTTTAACACTAACATATTCACGGGAGTATGCAAACTACTCTGGACAATATTCAAACTACTACTCTCCAACCCTAATCGAAATACATGGTACAGAGGTTTAACAGGACGATACTTAATCATCTCTATATGTTCGTATCCGGAAACCAACAAGACTGGAACCGTAATGTACCTTTGTTCCTGTCCACTAATCGACCGTACATTCTCCATCGAAAATGCTGTTTGACCAGGAACTGCCTCTGTTGTGTGATGCGTTGTTTAGATGACCATATTCAAGAATGTGTTATGAACCTATGTTCATGAATATGTTAAAAACCAATGTTCATGAATATGTTGAAAACCTATGTCCATGAATATGTTAAAAACCTATGTCCATCAATATGTTAAAAACCTATGTGCATGAATGTGTTAAAAACCTATGTCCATCAATATGTTAAAACCTATGTGCATGAATATGTTAAAAACCTATGCCATTGAATAGTTAAAAACCTATGTCCATCAATATGTTAAAACCTATGTGCATGAATATGTTAAAAACCTATGCCATTGAATAGTTAAAAACCTATGTCCATCAATATGTTAAAAACCTATGTGCATGAATGTGTTAAAAACCTATGTCCATCAATATGTTAAAACCTATGTGCATGAATATGTTAAAAACCTATACCATTGAATAGTTAAAAACCTATGTCCATCAATATGTTAAAAACCTATGTGCATGAATGTGTTAAAAACCTATGTCCATCAATATGTTAAAACCTATGTGCATGAATATGTTAAAAACCTATGCCATTGAATAGTTAAAAACCTATGTCCATCAATATGTTAAAACCTATGTGCATGAATATGTTAAAAACCTATGCCATTGAATAGTTAAAAACCTATGTCCATCAATATGTTAAAAACCTATGTGCATGAATGTGTTAAAAACCTATGTCCATCAATATGTTAAAACCTATGTGCATGAATATGTTAAAAACCTATGCCATTGAATAGTTAAAAACCTATGTCCATCAATATGTTAAAAACCTATGTGCATGAATGTGTTAAAAACCTATGTCCATCAATATGTTAAAACCTATGTGCATGAATATGTTAAAAACCTATGCCATTGAATAGTTAAAAACCTATGTCCATCAATATGTTAAAAACCTATGTGCATGAATGTGTTAAAAACCTATGTCCATCAATATGTTAAAAACCTATATGCATGAATATGTTAAAAACCTATGCCCTTGAATATGTTAAAAACCTATGTCCATGAATATGCTAAGAACCTATGTTCATGAATATGTTAAAAACCTATAGACAATGTTGGGGAAAGTCCATCGTTTTGCACATGAAAGGATCAATATTGATAGAATTTAGAACTCGTCTTAAAGTTAAAAGTCATCCATAATGACAGATTAGTCCCTTATTATGGACCACAGTAGGTTAATAATGCACCATACGAACAGGGGGTGAGGGGTTGTGTTACGAATGCATAAAATGCTTCACGGGACTTTGCTTCCCCCGCAAGGAATTTTCCTTCTGCGTGAACCATTACTATTACGTCAAAAGAGGGTTGCCTGAATTTGGCGACATTTTCGTGACCTTTGAACCAGATTTGTCAAAGTATCCAAATCATTCCAAAAAAATTTCGAAATTTCTGTGTTCACTTGGTCCTTCTACATATATCCACTAGATTAGAAGATACCGCCCATTTTCTTGAGATTTCTATAGAGAGTATATAAGGAAGTCATCATTTTGACAGAGGTGGCGTAACGAGAGCCAAATTGAATTGTGAGATACTTCAGTATTTTGAGAACTGATTCTACTATTTTGTGAATTAGTTGAGCACTTACTTGCTGTTTTACTGTACCTTGCAGTTGTTAGGCAATCTTGTAAGATAGCTATAGTGATATAAGCTGTAAATTGCTCTTGTTACACTTATTGATGCTTTTAAATGAAAGAGTTTGACATCCAGAAATTCGGACTCATTATATATATATATATATATATATATATATATATATATATATATATATATATATATATATATATATATATATAATATTAAAACACCGTGAAATACTACATTACAAAATCATCTGAAATCACACTTAAAAGGCGCAAAGCTGCACTAAAAAGAGGATTAAAATATTGTCAAAAAGAAAAGAGGTATGGATGGAAACAATATACCAAAAGATGGCCGGGGGGAGTTGTGACCCCCTCACCCCGGTTAAGCATGCTTTACGTCGCGACAACACTCCCGGAGAGCCGGTACATTGCAAAAAGGAATACGAATGTATCAAATTGTAAGATGTAAATATACATCATACAGAAACAAATATAAGATATAATTGTCGAGATCCAGCCCTATCGAAATTCATCTAAAGTAAATGTTTGAAATATGTTAAAAAGTGTGTGAATAATGTTTGAAACATGTTCACAAGTATAAATTAACAAAATTACAAAGCTTCCACTTAAAGAAGAATTTAAATATTGACACATAATAGAACAATAATACTTGCTTCGGGAAGGCATCGGGGTTGCTTCGGGAAGGCATCGGTTCCAGGAGTGTTTCCTTGGTGTAAATGCTTTAACCTGGAACAAGGGGTCACAATCCCCTTGGCCGTTTCATACATTACCCGTAAGTACGACCCCCAACTCTTTTTATCTTTATTTTCCTTTTGTATCTGCTTTATTCATTTGTATATATATATATATATATATATATATATATATATATATATATATATATATATATATATATATATATATATATATAGGATGTCCCAAAACATTGACCTCGACTTTTATTCCTTAAATATTGATCTTAGACATATATAATAAATTAAAAAGTTGCGGTACAGAATTTTATAAAATCGATAAAAATTTTCAGATTAAATTTGAAGAAATGAAAAAATTTAAATTTTTACATGTCCTCAATACAAAAACATTTCCAATGAGTAAAATGTGCCCCATACACTAATAAGGTGATGTGCAAAATTTCAGCATTTTATCATAAAAAGTCCCAGACATATGTTTAAACAAATTTGGTGAGAGATTAATCACAAATTAAAATATAAATATTTACAACAAGAGTGCAAATAACGCAACGCAGAAATGCATCATGGGCAAATAATATCTGCCTCTTATCTTTAATGGATCTTTGGCATGGATGGAAAACATTTTGAACAAGTTTTGTAATCTTTGTGTAAAGTTATTATTTCTATGCAGTGTAGATACTTTTGTACCCATAAATAGCAAAATTATTACTTTCCTTATATACATAATGTATAAGGAAAGTATTGTGGCGGGGTCGAAAATTCGAAATTGAGTTTTCGACGGGAGAGCACGTTTCAAGCGTCCCTGATCACGAATCAAACATTTTTGAAGTGATGTCTGTGTGTGTGTATGTGTGTGTGTGTGTGTGTGTGTGTCAGTGAGTCTGTGGAGACGATAACTGACGAACGAATGGACCGATTCGAACCAAATTTGCTACAAAAATCACAATCCGTAAACACTGGAAGCCTATTGTTTTTATACGCAATCGAATGTTAAGAACACCCCTAAATTTTCGAATGAAATTTTGAAAAAATAGTCAAAAAATCAAAACCACTAATAAAGTTACGCAAATAGACATTTCTTATGTAATTTTTCATTGGAAAACGATTGACATAAGTTTTAAAACACTAACATGAACCGTTCTCGAGATATTGCACATTTTTCAAAAAAATTATCAGAAAGTCATATAAAATAAAAAAAAAATATTTCCTCTTGAGAGACATGTTCACTTTTCAGTAATACCATGCAATAAATTAGATGACATCATTCTCGTGGATCTAGCTCGTTCCAGTCTTGAAAAAAAATACTTTTTGTAATACTTTTGTATTTGAACGCCAATAGTCATTTATCTGCTGTAAGAATAACTTATTTCTTTGTCCATTATACTTGGCGAGATTTTGGCGACGAATTTGGCGGAATGTCGCCAACTTGGCGACTTTTTGAAATGTTGCCAAATTAACGAAAATCTCGCCAAATGGATAAAAATGACGCTAAATCAATGAAATGACGACTAATTGTCGAAAATTCAATATCTTGGAAAGAATATTAGTATCTACTATAAGAAAAACCTATTTATTTTACTGTAAAAGTGGTAAATTCATTACATTATATAAGGAAAGTCATGTGTTGCCCACATCAGATTTTTATTTATGTAATCATTATTTTCTTTCGTAATTTGTGTATGACCCCTGAAACGCGATCTGCCCACATGAATTTTCCCCTCTAAGAACCCATGTCGATGCATCGAAAAGTGGTTTAAGTCAGTATTTTTGTCTTTTCATATCTCTGGGATTTTTTATGATAAAATGCTGAAATTTTTTACTTCACCTTATTAGTGTAAGGGCCACATTTTACTCATTGGAAATGTTTTTGTACAGGGGCCGTATAAAAATTTAAATTTGGTATTTCTTAAAATTTAATTCCCTTGGAAATTTTAATCGATTTCATAAAATTCTATACATTTTTTATGCAATTTTGTAATTTATTATACATGTCTTCGATCAATATTTAAGGTATAAAAACCGAGGTCAATGCTTTTGGGACACCCTGTATATATACAGTAAGAGAGAGATAAATTTAACGCCAATATCAGAATATGCGATGCATTTGTGCTCCCCTCCCCCTACAAATAAATATTTCGAACATTAAGAGAGAATCATCAAGGCAGAATCATTTGTGATAAGTAAATGTTCTGAAGCAGATGAAAATGAAATGAGTGTGATTAATTACAGTTGATAACAATATCTCTATCTGTAAAATTGAACTTTGAAATGCTCAGTAATCTACTGTGACAGAGAATTAACAATGCATTTCTTATGAGACGATATATATCGTAGACAAAGAATAACAACTTTGCGTCGCAGCTGTAGAAAGTAAAATAATTATTTATGTATCAGTGGCAGGAACAAGTTCGTTAGAAGTATTTTGAGATATCAAAACAGTTTATCTGTAATGATCGCGGGAAAAGTTGATTGATACAGTTGGGTTAATTCTGATGACAATATTGGTTTAAATAATTTATTAGAGGTATCAAATTTATATACACTAGTATGGAAAAAATAATTAAATATTTTTTAAGGGTAAAAAAACATTTATTGAATATAGAGTGTCGCGGAAAATCATGGACCAAGCCGATAACTAAACAAATTTAGGATGATCACACATTTTTTATGCAGGTGTATGAGAAACCCTTAAGACGCTAGCGATTTCTTATGAACCTTGCGTAAAATATATACGATTACCTTAACACTTCTCGAATTGGATTGGTCCATTCCTGTTTTTAACACTGTATTTATTTAAGTATATAAATTTTAAATTATCTTGTTTCTATGATTACTGAATCAAATGTTTAAACATTTTATTTATTTTTTATTATTTTATATAAACATGGAAATAACTATACTTGCGGAAAATACTATGTACATTGACTAGATTGACACAATACACCGAAACACTAGAAATTGAATTAAATTGTCGAAATGAAATGATGTTATTAAAATTTTAGGGATGACTTCACTTTCGCCGTCGCGTCCTGTAACGCCAAGTTGACTTCGTTCCAGCAGTACATTGATTTCAATGATGCAGTTTATACGGGATGATATGGCGTCAAGTTGGCGCCGTTTAACGTGAGAGGATTGTACTCGTAAGACCCTAGCTCGATTCCCGGCTCTGGCCAAACTGTATCCGTATTCACGCGGAGTACGGTCACGTTAAATATGCGGGGGTCTGTAAGTCCTTCTGATATCGGCCATACTCCATTCCCCCCACGCGAGTTACAATACTAAAGTATTACTATACAAGACAGTACTTAGGCCCATCCTCTTATACGGATCTGCTATATGGGGATTCGCAGGAAAAAACCATATCAAAAAACTTCAAACAGCTCAAAATAAAACTCTTAGAGCTATCAGGAAAGCCCCTCGGTTTCTCAGGAACGATATCATCCACAGCGACTTCGGAGTAACAAATATTAATAATCAAATCTCAAAACTAGCAATTAAAATGTTTCAAAATCTAAATAAAATACCCAATGAAGAAATATGCAATTTACCGGAGTACGACCCCCATCAGTGGAAGTTCAGAAAGAGACCCAGAGCGTCCACAATACTCTAATCATTAATAGCACATAATTTTTTTTTTTTTTTTTTTTCAAAAGTTTAAAAGCTCTCTGAAACTTAAATAAAGTCATCTCTCCACTTGATAAACTGTAAACTGATTAACAGAATAATTATAAAAATCCCTGTAAATTGTGGACGCGGACCCCTAGTCTCAAGAGGAATTCGGACTACTTTTTTGAACATTACGTCATGGCATGTCATACTTTTTCCTCGTGAATTCACTTACCACCTAATACCACTTCTATACTCCTACGGAGTATTCTCATCTTCATCCCCCTTTTTGGAGCAATTCAAGTAATTACAGAGATCATGATTGTACACTTACAGCTTGGAGATACGGTCATAGTTGACCAGGCGCTCCAGAATTGCACCCCCGACTTGACTTGACTTGACAAGTCCTTCTGAGGCGTTGGTGGTAGGGGAAAGGGGGGTCGGTCTCAGTGGATGTCGCCCCATTGGGTTCCGGTCTCAATTAGGTGGCACTATTTCGGCCGTCCTAAAAGTATCCTACACCCTAAGGTAGGTCGGACGGTCTGGGTCTCAAAAAGAAAGAAAATAAGTTTACGCAGTGGCACGTCAAAACAAGGAAATCGAATTTCGAATCGGAGCACATGACGATGTGCGTTATTCTTGCAGTCATGTGGTGCTACATTGACGCCGCGTCCTAGTAATACGTTGATTTCAATGAGACATGCTCACACAGGACAATAAGTCTGGCGTCAAGTTGGCGTCAGTGACGCGTAAAGAAAAGGGGCGCGGGTTTCTCTGGGACGCCAACTTGACGCCAGACCTAGCGTCTCATGTGAACTGCATAATTCAAATCAATGCAGTGATGGAGCGCCAAGTTAACTGGGCGTCACAGTACGCAACTGTAAAAATGACGCACCTCACTAGTGTGCACCAGCCCTAATATGCTGTAAAAAAATCAAGTCTCAATCTGACTTCGTTATAGAGACTTTCGATAGTCAGATGATTATTCATTAAGCTATCTGTACGAAGTTAATCTTGCAATGTGTGTATGCCAAACTGATAGGATAAATGATAATTAACAGAAAATTTCGGTGGGAAAGTTGCATAATAATCGGATCTACAAGCGGAAAACAATGTTGCATAAATTTGCACATGTTACGAACATGTACGAAGCTATAAACTGTATTACCGCAACATTATAAGCAGACCAGAATCTTAAAAAAGGGGAGGATTTGACTATGTAGGGGGTTTTCAAGTACTGTGTTTCGTTTCCCATATAGACCCAATGGAAAACTAATGTGATTTTTCCCGCCAATGGGGGGGTTTATAACTACCTTCTCGTGTTATTTTCTTCAATGTCGTTTAATGACGCGTGGATCTATACTTGAGTAGAACTGTTTCAAATTATACCAATACTAGTTTATATGATATATTTAAATATTTTACTTTTCAGTCTGCAAACAATCAACAGCAAAAAGAAAAAAAAAACTGTAGAGTTCACATCTTTTACAAGTAAATAGTATCTCCGTACTAACTCACTGGATAGTTGCTTGTCAAGGAGCAGATCTGTGGTTCAAATACCGGTAATGACATGATATATTTACAACAGAAACTTCAGGCGAAATACATGCTACATATATTTAATTGTAATAAACTGTATCGCGGTCATATTATAAAGCGCAGCCGAAATCCCAGGAAGGAGGTTATGACTAAAAATGGGGAAAACACCAGTCTAATAGTTACCAGTACTAGCTTGCATTTTCAAATATATTTATTTTTCCTGCAATGTGGGTTATGTATGATACATATCCCCCATTAGTTTGAAAAACTTAATTCTAAAGATTAGCTGCATTGGGTCACTCAGATTTCAAGAAGACTGAGTTTCGATTATTCCAAAGACCCAATAATTTACAGCGGCGATTATAAACTCGCGACTGTTCAGGCGAACAGGATACTATCCTTATTTGAAATTTGAAAAAAAAAAAAGCTCGAGGTATAGAGCGTCGATTGGCGAGGCGAAGATACCTGGTGGGAATCCCGGTTGTAAAATGAGTTCTTTACAAAATAACCTTGTTGCCAAGTTGAATATAAATACATATATTTAAAAAATATTTCCATATCGTTTTTTAAATATACCGCTTTCATCCATATTAAACACTAACCTGTAACTTTATACCTTCCATTACCCTAATTAATAATCAATGCTGCCATTATTTAAATTACAATTTTTTTTCTGCCACGCTTAAGGCACTTTTTGCATCGTTAAACATTAGCTTCGTTCACTCACAATTTGCTTCAAATGGGCTCTCTTTTTCTCTTTCTATCTCTCTGTGGCTTCCAGTCTCCTGATTTGAAGTTTTCCAGAAAAGCATCTTCTTCCTATTCTTTGAAACTGGAACCTCCGAAGGTGAGGGCTTCTTTCTTCTTCCTTTTCCAAGCTTCCTCTTCCTGCTTCTTCTTTGCATGAGAGCTCCACCATATATATATATATATTTTTATTTTTTTTGTATGATTCCGAAGTTTTGCTTCTGTTTTTGGTCTTTGTTCCTTTGCGCTATGCATGTGATTTCTAATTCTGTAGTTGCCTTGTGCTGGATGATGGTTTTATTTGAAAAAAGTTTGGTTTCTTCTGTTCTTGCTTGAAAAGCATTGTATAGAAAGCGAATGAATCCTTTATAAAAGAATATTACTCTATTTTATATTTAAGACATATTTTTTTCTTGTAATTATTTTTCCAATAGAATATGTTCCTGTGACGTCATCTCTAATTCACGGTCCCTTTATAATTATGTCTAATTGAAGGTTCAGTCGTATTCACGTCTTTGGTCACGTCACAATCACGTGACCTAATTTTGCGGTCACATGGTTGTGACGTATATTAATACTATCTATACTTGTGGCGAAGCTAACTTGACTGTGGAGAAATATGAAAAACTGTACAACTCCGATAAGTTACGCGAGGTTCTTATAGAACCTAGAATATCTTTCAGGCCATTTTGGCCGAGGATGGGGTCGTTTTCTATTTGCCCTATATAAATATATCTAAATGCTGTGTCACATAAATAGAAATTAGGTTAACAGCAAATGTCTCCGGGGGGAGGGGGTGTCGAATACTCGGAGGCATGCCAGAAATAAACACTGAGCAACCCCCAATAATTTCGTACGCAAAAGATTGATGAGTCCCATCTGTAATAAAATGACTATGTCTGATCGAATAAAAGCGATTGCAGCGATCCTGGTGAAGAATTACAAAAGTTAGGAATTTGAACCCGGCAACAGGCGAGATAAACAGAAAGTTAATTACAAAGTTGTAGAGCATAGCTTTATTAGTAGGAATAGGCAGCAGGTACACCAAGAACGAATAAATTCATATACGAAAGGCAATAAATCTGTCAAAATGTTGCATCATCAGGACCACTAACACGGTGACACCTGCAATGCTTGCCAAAGTATTCTTTCTGGAATTCAAAAATGTATTGTCTCTGACTGAAGGCATTTTAAACAGGCTCTACGTTAAATGTCTGTTAACGTAAGTGTTGTTTATAGTATTATTTGTGAATAGGCTAGCCATTCGCCAGGAACCGTTTTGTGTCAAATCAATATTGACATATAAAATATATTGACATATCATTATTGCATATAAAATATATTGTTGAATCAATATTGGCACATCACATATATTGACATATGAATATTGCGCATAAAATGCGCATTGTGTCATCTGTAGCAGTTTAACTGTCAATTTATAATCACCAGACAATCCTCTACAACATTGCAATGGGCTTTTTCGTCTACCTTTTTTTGTTACCGAGTTCATAATCCTTTTTTTTTTAAATCTCCACTAGGGTTGCTGCAATCACTTTTATTCAATTGGACATGCCCACTTTACTATAGATGGACCTCTAACGTGTATATATACTTAGGGACCTTTCCTTATACAGTTCTTGAGGGGCTTGCGGGGACGGTGGACGTTGAACTTTTTTTATTTATTTATTGACTTAGAAACATAAACATTTGTAAAAATATTCTTCTTAACATTACTACATAAAATACCATTCAATTTTCTTCAATTTTGTTATAATTTTGTATTTTTTTAATTTAATTTTTTTTAACGAAAATTTGAAAATGCCCCTTGCGTACCATTTGTTCACATTTTTGATTAATTTTACATTATGATCACTCAACACATTACGAACCAATTTGGGTATTCATTTTTAAATCCCTTAGAAAATTAATTTTTTTAAAATATTTTTCTGCATTAAAACTTAATGTTCATTTAATTGGGTTATTATTCACCTTTAATTACCTTAATAAAGTTCAATTATAAAATGTATACCCAATTTCATTAAAAAGTATGACAGGTGTCTTCTTATCAAATTTCATGCATATCAAACGAAAATTAAGACGCATGGAGCATTTTAAAAATGTAAAATCTTTGAAAATTCCGTTTAAAAATAAATGCATTTAACCTTTTGCTTACGGGTGGGACAGCGTCCATCCCAAACGAAGAATCTTCTAAAAAGACAGGTATTTGACGTACCCTATCCCAAACAATTCGACCCCCCCCCCTTGCCGACATTGGCGTCCATGGAAATCGCCGGCAGAAGCATTGCACTCTCTGCAGCAGGTGTAACGCGTCCCACCCGTAAGCAAAAGGTTAAATGTGTAAAACAATGTTATATATTAAAAAAAAAACATTTTTTAGTCGATTTTTGCTCATTTCGACGTCCAACGTCCCCTTAAAGAGTTTTCCAGAAATCCTGTATAGTCCATTTATTAACGATATTAATAATCAAAAACTTAAATTTTTCTGAATTTAAACCAATGGTTCGAGTTAAAATTAACCGATTCCTATAATTAAAATTCAAAATTATATTCATGGTTTTTCATATTTCAATAAAAAAAATTAAGAAATGTACTTTATTTAAAAGGAATTCTGTTACTTTAACTATTCAATTAATCTACTCATATTAAGCCTATGAAGGCAAAACCGCATAAATAGCAGGTCATAGCTACCACAGGCTATTCAAGTTGGTTTTTCCTGAAATATGCGAGTATGTAGTAGCCAGAATTGCTGGGCCGGTATTGCTTTCGTTACGACAAAGAACCAAATAAATCTTGAGTGTACTGGCAGCTGAAAAACTTGCTATCAATCGCAATTTTGCAAATCGCTACAGTGACAAATAAGTTCTTTACAACTCACTACCGATATATTTATAAAATGCAACTTAATTTCTAAACTTTGCAATGACAGGTTCATAGTAATAAAACTCGCCAATGGACTTTCTAAAGCTTAAATTCATTCTATAAACTGTGTAATATCAAATATAACTATGAAACTGGCTTTGCGGAATTGGTACTGCTCCAGAAATTTCATGCATCACACTTCGTGGTGTGATTGACTTTATCTTACTACAAGTTTGCAAAATTGCAGCATCTAGCAAATGTTCTCGTTATCAAAGCTGTTAGTGACTATTACGTCCTGAAGATAATTAACAAAAGCGCAATCGTTTCACTAGAGAGCTATTGCTGTCATCTTTTACATAAATATACCTATATTAAGATTATTTCATAAATACCAGAAATTTATTTTGAAATTAACTTTTAAATACTATTTTGTAATTCTAGACATTAATTGGAAACTTCTTATATATTAAGTTTTGGGAGGTTTATAGTTTTTTAAATTCTGAAACATTAAGAAGTGATAAATGAAAATTTTAACTCATGGCTTATGTGAGCAGTTTTTGATTACATTTTATTTCCAGTTTGGAACATTTTCCCTGTTTTTATTCAGCAGTTAATCAATGAATTTCAAGTGATGTTCAAACTTTCATGAACTACTTCTTTAGGAATTATGAGTTAAGTCGTATAATCTAATCCAACTTTTAAAAGCGGTATATTGTCAACTTACAATAAAAAGAAATTCTGTAAAGTTTTTAAACTGTTATTTTTTAATGGAAAACAAATAAACCGTTTTCTTCCTTGAAGGATTTGAATATTAAAATTTTTATATTCTGTCCCTTTTAACAAGATTCCCCCAAACAGATGTGCTTTTACACCATTTCCGTCACACTAACCATGACTCTAACGGCACCTCATCTTAACTGCACCATCTTAAACTTTCGGTAACTTTAAGGAGAAAAGAATAAAAGCGTCCATCTCCTGACTTTTCCTGCAAACTTTCGAAGTGGTTTTGTAATTTTATCTCAAACTCAAAATCAAGAATACATACTCTTAATCAAAAATTTGAAACACGTAATACAGAAGTTAAGGAAAAATTAAAGCAATGTAATTATGCAGAAATTAAGGTAATACGCAGCATGCAGCTGTTTCGAGGAGACGCTGAATCATCTTCGTCAGTGCTTAAAAGAAGAACAAATACATGCTCTCAAAACGTCTTTAACACGTTCGAGACGGAGCCGATTTTGATGTACTTTCCGTTCAGCTGGCGGAAAGAATTCAATGGATGTTTGACCCGAAGTATAGACAGAAGATTATAGACAGAAGATAACGCGCTCAACGCAATAGAGATTCTATTGCGTACTAAGATATATACACTAAAGTGTAAATGTATTTATGTTATATAAATTACAATTTTGTAAGTGTATTTTTAATATTATATAAATTAAGTTTTGTAAGTGTACTTTTTATGTTTTATAAATTAAGTTTATTTATCAGATTCGATACAGTTGCTTCATAGAATCCGACGCCGGCAAAACAGAAACATCAGTGTCAGTCCTCAGGGCCGAACTGAAATTTCTGTGTCGGACCTCAGGGACCGACACCGTCTCGAACGTGTTAACTGATTATGAAAAAAGTGTACTTGGGATGTGTAATGACCCTCATTTGTTAACACGAAAAATTGCCGCCAGTTTTAAGAGATTGCTTCCTCCCGAACTGAAAGTAAATGACATCCAGCAAAACGTGGCGAAACAAAATGTGTACAGCAGTAAAACACAAATTTATGGAAATACAAATTTAAATACAGTTAATGCACAACAAAATTGATTTAAAAAGCTTGAAATTTTAAAATATCGTTTGTTTATTTTTTTATTATTTAAATGTAAAAGAAATGTGTTTAATTTTTGATAAATTAAATTATAAAAAATATTGTATTTTTTGAAGTCTTTGTTTACGTTTGACAGTTTCAATTTGGGAAAAATATTTGTCTACTTTTAATAATTTAACTTAAAAAACTTCCTTTATTTTTTGATAATTTAGATTAAAATAATGTTTACTTTACTATAACTTAAATGTTAAAAATACTGTTTACTTTTCAATAGATTTAATTTCAAAACATTTCTGATCACTTACCATTACATAAAATTGAAAAGTCTTTATTTAATTTCAACATTTTAAATTGAAAAGAAAGGGGAAAAATATTTGTCTACTTTTAATAATTTAACTTAAAAAACTTCCTTTATTTTTTGATAATTTAGATTAAAATAATGTTTACTTTACTATAACTTAAATGTTAAAAATACTGTTTACTTTTCAATAGATTTAATTTCAAAACATTTCTGATCACTTACCATTACATAAAATTGAAAAGTCTTTATTTAATTTCAACATTTTAAATTGAAAAGAAAGTTATTTGCATTTTCTTTTTTTTTTGTATTTTACATTTAAAAAAATCACTTTTCTATATTCTAAATTTAGAAACTTCTATTCAGTTTTCAAAGGTTTAAATTTCAAAAAGAGGTGTTTACTTTTGCGTATTTAAATTTGATAAATCTTTGTTTACTTTAATTAATTTGTGTCACACATTCATACAATGGTAAAACGACCAACCAATAATGACGTCAAAGATAAAAAGATTGTAAAAACTGTACATAACACATGATATTGAGCAGTACATCACAATTGAGTGGCCATCTTTTTATTTGCCTACAAATATTTGGGGGAGGCTAAACTACTCAAGCACTCAGAACAGTAAAATTTCTAATATTTAGAGAGCAATTCCGAATAATGTTTAAAAATGATAAATGTTCGTTATAAAATAGAGGAAGGTTGTAAAGAGAACCATAGGAAAAGGCAGAGATCGGCATATACTGTCATCTGCAATCAAATATGTTAAATAGAAACCGCTAACCTTACTTTTTAAACGTCTACTCTGATACTGATCAAATCGACGCGCGAACCTCATTTGGAATCCAAGTTTTGGAAATCTCTACATAAATTTTAAAATCTCTATATAAATTTCTGGCAAAATCTCTATATAAATTTTATTTATTTTTCAGTAGAAATGTAGGTTATTAAATAATTTGTAAAAAATATTGAATATGTGGATATTTTGTTTTTACTATTAACGTCTGTTTTCAGTAAAAAGTGACGTGAAGAAAGTCTATAATTGGAGCAAACGGCTGAAATTAAAAGGTTACGAAAGACTAACTTACGTTAAGACTTTGGACGTTTATATCTTCGAATCTAATAGATAAAAATGTAAACAATTTATGCTTGTTTTGTTGAAAATACAGCATCATTTATAAACACACAAAAATATTTTAAATATTCTATTATTTTGGATTGTTTTATAAAAAAAAATTCCGAGCGAGTGTTTCCTTAATTTCATTCGAAATGTCTTCTATATACGACAGATATAAACAGTAAACGATAAATATTCCATAGAAAATTCAGTTTCCAGATCAATAATCTCTCTTTACAAACCTTGTATAGTTCTTAATCAATCGTGTTGTTAACTTGAAAAAGTTTGAAAAATTTCCTTTTTGCATTGCTTCTATCTCAAAAACTAACAGTGCTAATTATAAACAGTAATTGAGTGATTTGTAACCTCTTAAAACCCTGTGAGTACATATAATTGAATTTCGGATAGATTTCTTTGTTTTGAAAAATAGTAGTTAAAATTTTTATATTTTGAATTATTTGAAAAGGTGCACTGTATATACTTGATATTCGGTCATAAAGATTAAATTGTTTCAATTGTATGTTTTACCTTAGTTACCATAGGTTCATTTTATTTGTTGTAAACAAAAGAAATGAGACATAAAACATCGAATAAACTTATTGAATTTTATTGAAGTTTCATTTTACAAGATTTTGTTTACGCAAATTTATTTCGGACTGGAACCATCGCCATTTTTTTTTATTTAATTACAAGGCATTGGATGACTGTAATAACAGTTACACCAAGTAAAAGGCATAAAATAGCTGAACAGCAGAATGTCAAAATTTAAAACATATTTAAAAAAAACACCAATTAAAATTATGAATAAAAAACAGAGTATGCAGAAGATAAGGCACATTTAACATTCAAAGCACTCTGGAACAGGAATACCATATTGAAAAATGGGGCGAACAAATGTCGTAAAAACAAACAGTAAGATGTAGATGCTGCATATGGAATAACATTTCAGCTGGAGAAAAGACACACATCGGTCTGTTTTGCAATTAATGAAGAATTATATGATAATTTGATGTGCAAATTAAGAGTGAAACCCAAATCACACTGCATATCAACAGAAATAATTTATGTATTACAATGATACAGGAAACAATGATTATTTTAACCAAGATAAATAATATTGCGAAAAGGGTAGACTATTATAACAGGACCACTTGTACAAGCTATCACAAGCGAGCTGAAACTCGAAACGGGAATTAAAACTGTTAACAGGAATAAAAAAATTTAAAATCGTCAGCGAAGACAGTCGGCGAAAAAGGATGGACAGCAGCTGGAAACTTTAGGGAAAAAATAATGAAAAATAAAAGTTACAAAACCGATCTTTGGATTTCATCACGATTTACGTTGGTAGTAAAAGATTGAGTTATTAATTTTAACTTGATATTTTCAATTTCTTGAAAAGTCAGTAATTAACTTCACGATATTTTTCTGGAATTTGTATATCTATACCCTCAATAATTTATTTTTACTTTCCAGCAACTGAAACTGAAGCCGGGAAAACGTGTTCCTCAATCCACGCCGAGCTCCCCTTCCAAATCGGGCCGCGAACCTCGATGCACATGCGCCATGACCATCGAACAGATGCAACGGGCCAGGGACGGGCGGGCCAGGTATGCAGCCTCCGTGGCCAGCACACTGCCCCGCAGTCAAAGCCGGCCTGGGGACGACAGGTCGATGATGTACGGAAAACTGTCGGCCCATCCCTCCAGCCAATCAGTTTACGATAACGTCTCGACGTCCCTGAGGAAATCCACCCCTATCCCCAACGCCGTCAAACAAACGAGGTCAGATGTCAACCTCACTACTATAGGTAAGAAATTGTAGTGTGCGATCATTTTTTTTAATATGTTCATTTTATTTATAATACAGGGTGATTATAAAAAAAAAACTTTGCCGACATATGAGTCCCTAGCGATTATACCGTTCAAGGAAACGGAAAGAAATTTTGGATGCAGGTATTTTAAGGTATGCTCTCAAGAAGGATGTGAAAACACAACAGTCCTGCTCTCAAAGTTTGGGTTACAGTGACACAATTTCGAAAATTTTAAATGGCAACACCTACTTTTTTCTATTGGAATGTGATCTTCACAGTGAAACACCATATATGGCGTTGAAACGGTACCTGCAGCATGAAAAACGCCGGCCCTAGGCAGAGGCTAAAAAAAATGTAAAAACAACCAATAAGGATAGACCAGCGACAAAATAGCAAAACAATCTATTGTGTTTCACAAATTTTCCACGTGCCCGCTTTCACACACGATGCCACTTTGCATGCTACAGATGATGGATTTTCACTGACGCAAGCATCATGGCAAAAGGAATCTGTTAAACTTCAGTGTGATGGCATTTTTCAAGTCACACAGAGTTTGCGGATTGCCTAAATACACTTCGGATTTCATATATCCCTACAGTCAGAAATCCATTGGAGTAAGATCGGGGGGCCTGGGTGGCCACGGAAACATGAAATGAAAGGAGGAAAATTCTGTCACCAAACAGTTGTGTCATTAAACGTTTCACAGATGACCCCACATGAGAGGGAGAGCCATATTGCATCCATACGACGTCAGATAGGGCATTTTTCTATTGCAATTCGGGAATGACGTAATTGGTCAACATTGCTTCATAGCGACCACTCGTTACCGTACACTTGCGTAGACCTGGGACAGTAACCTCTTCAAAAAAGTAAGGGCCTGGGATGAAAGTGCTTGTCATCTCGCAATACACAGTCACTTTGGCTTGGTGTAACGGAAGTGAGATCACATCATGGGAATTTTGGTTTGCCCAGCGCAGGCAGTTCTTCGAATTCACGTTACCACAAGGAGAAATTTGCCTCGTTCGTCCACAGAATGCGTAAAGGCCATCCGTTATCATCGTCATATCGGATGAGGAATTCATTCAAAAAATCTAAGCGTAGTTGGTTATCACCCGCTTGCAACATCTGGACACACTGGAACCGATACGGAAACATGTAGAGAACAGAGCGCAGGATCTTGCGGACCGTAGAATTCGGCAAATCCAGCACTCGAGAAAAACCTCGTGCACTTGCAATACGACCTTCGCTTATCGTCTCATGCACTTCTACATCAACCTCGACAGGAACGGAAGGCCGTTCAGGTTAAGATCGATCGCATGTGCAACCAGTTTCTTCAAATTAGCGTATCACACAAGTCTCGTACAGCTTGTACAGAGTACGGGCCTCGTAGTAGCCGATGGTTTATGCGCTAGACACGCAATGCCTCTGCGGCATTTTGCCCATTCAGGTAATAGAGCTTTGCCATTTCACCTCGTTGTCTCACTGTAAGCGTCATGTTGGCCAAGCCAAAGTGCAAGAAAGCTAAAGACACTCAAATCACAATGTCTTTTCTTTCTCCTACGGCGATGACGTCAGCCATGACAGTGTTTTACGCCGAACCTGTAAATCTGCATACCTTGGTCTCTTCTCCTTTCGAAGGAGATTCAGCAGGCTGGGTTCTGAACCGAACAGACGGTGTTGTTGTTGAAACCCAGACCGTCCGACCTACCAGAAAAGTGTAAGGTAACTGTTTGGACGGTCGGGAAGTGCCACCCAATTTAGACCGGAACCCAGTGGGGGAGGCATCCACAGGGACCGTACGCTCCTTCCCCTACCACCAACCTCTCGGAAGGACTTTCGGACCCACATGTTTAACGTGATCGTACTCCGCATGAACACGGCGGCAGTTTTGGCAGTGGCTGGAATCGAACCCGGGCCTACCGAGTGCAACTCCAGCGCGCTAACCAATGGGCTACCGCGCCCCTCGAACAGACGGTGTGAAATGTGACGTCAATGGAACAGAAATTCGTGTTCTGGTGAACGCCACAGTTGTTTTCTCTTTTTTCCTTAGTCTCTGCCTAGGGCCTGCGTTTTTCGTGCTGCAGGTATCGTTTCAACGCTATTTATGGTTTTTCACTGTGAAGATCACATTCCCATAGAAACAAGTAGGCGTTGGTATTTGAAAATTTCGAAATTGCGTCGCTGTAACCCAAACTATGAAAGCAGAACTGTTGTTTTTACACATCATTCTTGAGCGCATACCTTGAAATACCTACATCCAAAATTTCTTTCCGTTTCCTTGAACGGTATGATCGCAAGGGGCTCATATATCGGCAAAGTTTTTTTATAATCACCCTGAACTTTGCGTTGCCTACATATGATCTCGGAATCACGACACTGGATATTAAAGGATTAGGTCTGGAGCGTTTGATTGCGATATCAATTTTCCTTTGAGATAGTATGATCAGACAGTAAAAGTTAGCTTTTCATAGTTTTATAACGTAAATACGGTGCAGTATTCTTGAATATGTCATCCATGTACGATTGCCTTATTTTCTCAATATGGCATCATATCATGCTTACCTAATTAATATCTTGAATTGGAAAGGGTGATATATAGCCATATTATAAAGCAAATGCAGACTTTTAGGGATAACGCACCTTGTTTGTCAATAACTTGGTTATAGTTGATAAACCCACTTTTTCATTAAATACCAGAAAAAGACTAAGACCACTGTCAAAGGTAAAAAGAGAAACTGCAGCTTTGTTGGTACAAATACCCCAGGCACACTATGGTAGATTTCTAACGTGCTCTGGTGCTACACAATTTAAACCGTAACCTTGTGGGGTGGCATCCACAGGAACCGTATCATCCTTCCCTGACCCTTAGACATTCGAACCTACGAATTTATCTTGCCTATTCTCAGAATAGACACATACCCATACTCCGGATAGTTTTTGGGATCGAACCTGGGACATACAACTTCGATCCTTCTGCCTTAATCACTGGGCTATTCTTGCTTTTAATGATCCTGAAAAATATAGGCGAATTGAAATCATAAACAACTTTACAATGCGTCCATATTAATGATCACATTTTCAAATAACCCTTGAGATCATTATATAATTATCACTAGCATTAATCAAGTAATGCATATAGCCCACCATAATTATTGAAAAATGCTGATTTCTTTAATGCATATCATTTTCCTCTTCTGCACTCATTGTTTATTCAATCTAAATGCTTCAAAAATTACCAGTAGTAGTTTTGCAGACCTCAAAAATAGACTCAAAGCTGCATAAAAATTTTACGACTACATGGACGAGTTAATAAATGCTTCTCATGCGGGACTTCACACAAGTGAATATTTTGTTCGTATGACAGCTGTAGTTTATTTGTAAAGTTTTGATTTGTTGATTATACAAGGTGACTAAAAACATATGGGCCAAACTTTACGTGGTGGTAGCACACATCAAACCAAGCATTTTTCGTCATATTGTACCGGGTCGGAAATAAAACGTAAAGGAGTTACAGGACGATGGATTGGGCAAGGTGGTCACATAGCTCCGCCCCCACGATCGCCCGATCTGTCGTGTCTTGATTTAGTTTTGTGGAGATATCTCAAGAGTCTTGTCTATGATACTCCCCTTGAATCAGAAGAGAAACTCGTCACCAGAATTTCGGCTGCTGCTGCCGAAGTGCGCAACATGCCTGGTCTGTTCGAGAGAGTTCGCCAATCCCTTCATCGCCGCTGTGAAACATGCATTCAGTTTGGAGGTCGCTCTTTTGAGCCATTGCTGTAATTATTATTTATTAAATGTCATTTTATAACTTCAAAGTCATTGTATTTTCGCCTCCCCTCATCGGTTTCACCATTAAGCGTTCACTAGCGCATTTACGCTTCATTTCCGATTCAGTAAACTATGACGAAAAATGATCGGTTTGGTATGTACTGCCACCTCGTAAAGTTTCGGCCATCTTTTTTTAATCACACTGTACACAAAGAAGATGTATCTGTCATTTCAATTACATACAAAATTACGGCACTTTTAAGTATCACTCATGAAGTCACAGAAAAGGAGATAAAACTCCTTAGGATGCAAACCCTACATATGCTATAATGCTTTGATAATTATATCCAGGTGTCCCTAGCATTAGTAAAGTCCCATCTGCTAACATTCGGCGCAATAGGATAGCGTAGTATTTGTATGTGTAATTTTATACATTTTAATAAAATTTTCTCAATTATGAGTAGAAGTAATAAGTAGTTTTTCATGGTTGCAATATAGGTTATATAATACGAGGTAGGATTCAAAAGTTCCCGGACGGAGTCTATAACTTAAAAAATATTTGCAGTAGAGCGACTATGATAACGTTAACGTTTCTTTGTTACTACGTTCTCCCCCTCTTCTAAAAGTGATTTGACCCAAATCACGTGGTCGGTGGCTATCCACGGCGTCGTATTTTATAGTAATGTATTTATGTACTTAGTAACCGGCGATTGAAAGAAATGGCGTTTGTTGAGCAGAGAATTAATATTAAATTTTGTGTTCGCTTGGGAAAGAGTGCTACGGAGGTTTACGAAATGTTGAAGCATGTGTTCGCAAGCTTTTGAGTGGCATCGACGTTTCAGAGAAGGCAGGGAAAGTGCCGAAGACGACGAACGCATTGGCCGTCCGCAAACTTCCCTCACAGCTGAAAAACGGTTTCTGCGACGGTACGTGAGAACAGTCAGCAAACAATAGCGGAAATAGCAGAATCAGTTGGGATATCCGAGGCCACATGTCAACGGATACTGACTAAGGATCTTAACATGCATAGGGCGTGACAACACATCGTTCCCCGCATGTTAACCGAAGACCAAAAGGGGTCAGATCATGTGTGCTTTTGCATGACAACGCTCCTGCACACCGATCCCTCCTCGTCGCTGACTTTCTTGCGAAAACGCAAACAACTGTTTTGCCATATCCTCCTTACTCCCCTGACCTTGGCCCCTGCGACTTCAGCCTATTTCCTGAACTGGCAAGTCGTTCCTCGATTTCAATCCGCAGCTGACTTTAAAAGTGCATCGCAGGCTGGATTAAAGGACATGGCTAAAAATGGATTCCAGAAGTGTTTCGATGACTTTTACAAGCGATGGTAAAAGTGTGTTTATTTAGATGGAGGATGTGTTTCAGCATTTTAATTGATAATATTTTTTAACTTTAGACTCAGTCCGTGAACTTTTGAATCCAACTCCGTATATGACGATTAAAATAAATCAGACTCCTGGTTTTTATTAGGAGCCTGACCTTCCCTCTGTCTTTCCTGAAAATACCAGACTAAATATTGATCTTAATGAACCTTGCTCAAAAAACGAATTATCCACCACTGTTAATACTAAGGGAAACCGAACGATTCAGTTCATTTCATGATGTGTGTGAATTTCGTCTCTTCCTCTTTTGCTATTTATGTTAATTGAATGAGTATATATTATAGTTTTTATGTACAATGGAAATATACTTAAAATTGTATCAAATTTCAAATTTTCCAGTTATTTCATTTTTACTTGGTAATGTGTTATTTTTATTGAGGTAAAATCGCAGAAATTGCTATAAACGGGGAAATTATTCAAAACGATTGATCTCAAAAATTAATTACTTGGGACTTCTCATTACAAAATTTCCAGAAAACAATCATTTGCTTAATATAGATGTCCATATTTCATCTTTTATTTCATCTTTCTTTAATTTTTCGGGCAGTAATTTGTATAAGAACAACTTTTGTTTACTTCTTAATTCTTACGAAAATCTAATGGCCACCACTATAAATCTATAACTGTAGATATTATGAAAAGCTGATAGTTATTGAATTAGACTCATAAGTAAATTACATTTCAATTACGCGTATAAACGCACCACACACGCATGTACAAACAGATGTAACTTAGAAAATCGTTGAATCGTATTCTAACATCCACAGAATGCCTAAATCTTGCAAAAACTTGATTTCGAAAACACGACATTGTTACAACATGTCCCCTACACATAGCATATTATGATTTGTATGAGAATGCGTTAAATACTGAAGTAAATTGGCTGCATAGCTGAGCTCTCTGATCCAAAACTGCTGCTTTGAAAAGATTAGAGATATTTAAACGAATTATACAAAAAATGGATATTGTAAGGGAAATAGGCTCCTTAATAATAGGTTCATTCAACCCTCCGAGGCCACCTACTGGTTTCTGCCGGCTCCTCTTATAATTTGTTTAAATAGCTATAATCCTTTCCTAACAATACAGTCTGTTACAAAAGTATAAGACCACGAGACTTTTTGTTATTTAGGTAATTAATGAAATATTTTTTTATTCGAAATCAAAATTACTCCATGTCAGAACAAGTTTTAAATAAAATTTAGCAACTTACATGTACGAAATTCATTTAGAAAAAAATATAACAGCAATATAGCAAAAAGTGGCACAAATACCTGTTACAAAATTATAAGACCACATGTGGAAAAAGAAAGTTTTAGAAAATTTAGTAAGTTGCTGCTTCACCATTTTTCTGAATAACTTGAAACACACAATTCGGCATCGATTTAATTAAATTTTTAAAGACAGATTCTGGAATATTGTTCCATTTCTCCATAATGGCGACTTCGAATTCATATGCCGAATGATATTGTTTGTTGTTTTCGTGTACTTAGCGAGACAAATAACCCCACAGGTTTTCTATGAGGTTTAGGCTCGTCCAAGATATAACATCAAAATTTTCTCTTTTGAGCCATGCTTTTGTTGATTTAGATGCATGACTGGGAGCATTATATTGTTGGAACTTCCATTTCGGCCCTCCTAAAAGTGGCCCGAAGCGTATCAGACTTCCGTTTAACATTTGTTCATAACTGTCCGAGTTCATTTTGCCATAAACTTTTTGCAGATCGCATTTTCCTGCATATGAGAAAGCGCCCCACACCATAACGGAATCGCCTCCCATCTGCCTACTAAAGAATTCACGAGATTCTTCCCTTAGGTCATGTCAGTAGTAGTATTGCCGTCCGGACCGTCTAAGTTAAATTTTTTCTAGTCCGAAAATATTATATTTTCCCATGTAGAGTTCCAGGACATGACATTCTTTGCCCACTTCAGACGTGCTTCTTTATGATGTTTAAGAAGCCGTGGTTTGCTTCTTAGTTTCCGAAGTTTAACATCAACATTCGACTTCAAACTTCGTCACACAGTTACATGACCGGCCGTCCAAATAGTTGCTCAAGTCCTCTGGATGAGTCGGACGGTCTGGGTCTTCTACACAGTTACATGAGACACTTGTTTACTTGTCTGCTGTGCTATTTTATAAGTGGACTGGTAGTTTTTCGTTGCATGCTGGAAAATTTGTCTATTATCACGAGCTGATAACTGCTTTTTGCGGCCAGATCTTTTCTGCTTTCAATACAATTCTTTTTTACTCAAAACATTGTGAATAGCCATTTTAGAACAATTAAGAATCTTACTTATTTCACGTTCCGACTTTCCTTTTCCATCGTAGAACCAAATTTTTTCTTGTACTTCAGATAAATCACTTCCATGAGGCATTTTAATAATCCAATGAATCAAATAGTTCAATTCTGAATTTCTGCTTTTTTCCTTCTTTCCAACCTTTCCAGAAGGTTTAGGTTACAGTTAAACTCCGAAGTGAAACCAAAATCGTCTGCATTATTAGAAAATCTAAAGTGGTCTTATATTTATGTAACACCGTGATTTCGAAAAATCGTTTGGCACGAAAATAATATTCGATCTGGTTTTTTTTTCTAAGCTAAATCACCACTGTACAATTGTTTCGTTTCATACACCTTCTTTGAAATTCACATTCAATGTTGTCTTTGTTGAGAAAAGGTGGAATTTTCAGTGGTCTTATAATTTTGAAACAGACTGTACTTTTGGACCTGCGCAGCTCCTTAGTAACATGTTCATTCAACCTTCCGCGGCAACCTCTAGTGGTTTCTGTCGGTTCCTTATATTTTGTTTAAATAGCTCTAACCCTTTCTTAACAGCATTTTTGGACTTGCGCAGCTCCTTAATAACAGGTTCATTCAACCCTCCGAAGGCAACCAAGTAGTTTCTGCCGGCTCCTTATATTTTGTTTAAATAGCTCTAACCCTTTCCTTACAGCACTTTTGGACCTACGCAGCTCCTTAATAACAGGTTTATCCAACCCTCCGAAGGCAACCTAGTGGTTTCTGCCGGCTTCTTATATTCTGTTTAAATAGCTCTAATCCTTTTCTAGCAGTACTTTTGGACCTGAGTAACTCCTTAATAACAGTTGGCCTACATAGCCTAAGGCAACGTTTCCCAAATAGTGGGTCGCGACCCGACACCGGCCCACGAAAGCGAAATACCGGGTCGTCTAAGAAAGCTCTCTAAAACCTTAGGTGTTTCGTTTTTATGTTTTCTTTGTTTCACCAAACTTTTAAAAAAGCGTACATAAAGCTGAATCGGAACTTTTGAATGAATTATTCAATTAATCGAGTCCTTTAGCAGTCTGGCACATCTGCGACAGAATACTACTAATGGATTTCTAGCTGTCTAGTCTTCAGGAATTACTCTGTTTTAGCAGAAAAAGCAATAACATTACAATTGCCATTTGTCACTACCTATAAACGTAAAACAGGCTTTTCAACATTAGTTTTCCTATACAATAAATATAGAAACCAATTGGCAGTGGATCGGGATTGAAGAATAAAGATGTTGTTGTTGAGACCCAGACCGTCCGACCTACCAGAAAGGTGTAAGGTAACTGTTTGGACGGTCGGGAAGTGCCACCCAATTTGGACCGGAACCCAGTGGTGGAGGCATCCACAGGGACCGTACCCTCCTTCCCCTACCACCAACCTTTCGGAAGGACTTACGACCCACATGTTTAACGTGATCGTACTCCGCATGAACACGGCGGCAGTTGTGGCAGCGCGTAAATCCAGCGCGCAAACCACGGGGCTACCGCGCCCGAATGGGCCAACAGCACCCGGTGTTTCCATGTGGTCACCCACCCAAGTACTAACCGCGCCCGATGCTGCTTGACTTCGGTGATCTAACGAGAACCGATGTTTTCAGCACAGAACGGCCGTTGGTTTCTGAAGAATAAATTAGTTGAAAGAATTGAAAAATAAAGTTAAATTTGTCTCCAAACCTGCAATTTCTAGTTAGCAAAAAACAACATCACACTTCACATTAATAAATTATTTGGTTTTTATTTCGATTTCTTTTCATTTTCGTAACAGTAAATACTCTTTTTTTTCTAATATATGAAAACTGTATGGAAATTTAAATCTGTTTTATTTTACTTATAGGCCAGTACAGGCGATAAAAATTTTAGTGGGTCACGAAGGGTAAGTATAAAAATAACCGGGTCACGAAGCAAAACGTTAGTTGTGACTGTTGAAAAAGTCACTTCTAAAAGGTGGCAACTAAACAATTAACTACTAGCTGTGGGCACCTTAAGTGGAAAATATTTAAACATGTTTTAAATATAGATTAAAAAATTAAGTAATGTTTAAATAAATTTTTTTAAATATGAATTACATTTAAAAGCATGCGAACTCGTCTCTGATTTAAGTCAAGCTCAAATGTTGTTAATTTGTGATAGAACGTCAGTCAGGAATTTTAGAAAACTCAAATAATTAAATTTGTTTAAAATGTGGTATTGAAAAGCGTGTTGGATTTACTGGCTACAAAACAGATGTACAGACATATAATATATGCAGTGTATGTACTGTTTAAAGCTCTTAATAAAACAGTATCGGTTAATTGTTCTAAATGATAACACCGATGACATTTTAAGCAGCTTAATAGATTTTCATGCCACACAGCACTAAGGTTGATTTTTCGTCATAGATAGCCAATGGTGACCAACCATTTCAATTTGCTGCAGTCTTATTTGCTACAGTTTTCTGGAATTTGGATAGCCTAGACAATCAACAACATTTAAACAAAATCATTTTTTATATAAAATTGACTTTTAAAACTTTATTGCAACATTAAGTTTCAATTATGACACGTTTTAACTTTCATATTTGACTTTCAATTTTTTTCACAATCTCATACTATGTGAGGAGATAGGACAGTGTTATCTGTTTTGGGCTTTATCAAGGACTACTCAAATGGTTGTTTGTGACCTGTATAATAAAATATATTTGTATAGATAAAATATCATTAAATTTAAGCTTAAAATGGCAGAATTAGTGCCAATAAATCCCCACCGAAAAATTATTTTAATTTTCGCAATTTTCTTTAGTAATTTTAACATCTGTGGATAGTGACTTGGAATGAGTTAACACTGATTTGGAATGAGTTAACAGTGATTCGGAATAAGACTAAATCTGCTTAAAAATCTTCTCTCCTTTAGTATTTCTTTCATATAAATACTATTTAAATTCCCTAAGAAAATTTTGCATGCTAAATTGAGGGTACACAAATGTGGACTTAGCCACATGCATATTTTATACAAGTGCCGGCTATTCACAATTAAATATTGTAGATATTTTCTGAATAATGCTAATTTTCTAAATTTTCACATAAATGTCAAGATTTTCAACTTGTTTTATTGCTTATGCAAGACTATGCTACCGTAAGTCTTGCCTGGGCTTCCATACAAAATAAAGTAGGTGGTTTTTTTACAATTATTACAGGGGATACATTTCTAATGCCATTTGCCACTACCTATAGGCGTAAAATAGACTTTCAACACTGGTTTCCCAAAACAATAAATATAAAAACCAATTGGCAGTCGAACTGGATTGAAGAATAAAGTTATTTTTTTCTCCAAACCTGCAATTTCTAGTTAGCAAAAACCAACATCACATTTCTCATTAATAAATTATTTGGTTTTCATTTCGATTTCTTTGCATTTTTGTAAGAGTAAATATGCGTTTTTATTATAATATATGAAAACTGTATGGACATTTAAATCTGTTTCATTTTACCTATAGGCCAGTATAGGCGATAAAAATTTTAGTGGGTCACGAAGGGTAAGTATAAAAATAACCGGGTCACGAAGCAAAACGTTTGGTAAACGCTGGCCTAAGGTAAAGAAACAGCCCTATTCAGAATACGATCTTTCTTTATGCTATTTAGTTGAGTATTTATCTCTCGCGGATTTCTTGCGCCTGTCTTGCGTCAATCGTTAGTTGTGACTGTTGAAAAAGTCACTTCTAAAAGGTGGCAACTAAAAAATTAACCGCTAGCTGCGGGCACCTTAACTGAAAAATATTAAAACATGTGTTAAATATAGATTAAAAAATTAAGTAATGGTTAAATAATTTTTTTAAAATATAAATTACAATTAAAAGCATGCGAATTCGTCTCTGATTTAAGTCAAGCTCAAATGTTGTTAATTTGTGATAGAACGTCAGTCGGGAATTTTAGAAAACTCAAATAATTAAATTTGTTTAAAATGTGGTATTTAAAAGCGTGTTGGGTTTACTGACTACAAAATAGATGTACAGACATATAATATATGCAGCGTATGTACTGTTTAAAGCTCTTAATAAAACAGTATCGGTTAATTGCTCTAAATGATAACACTGATGACATTTTAAGCAGCTTATTAGATTTTCATGCCACACAGCACTAAGGTTAATTTTCCGTCATAGAAAGCCAATGTTGTCCAACCATTTCAATTTGCTGCAGTCTTATTTGCTACAGCTTTCTGGAATTTCAATAGCCTAGACAATCAACAACATTTAAACAAAATCATTTTTTATATAAAATTGACTTTTAAAACTTTATTGCAACATTAAGTTTCAATTATGACACGTTTTAACTTTCATATTTGACTTTTAATTTTTTTCACAATCTCATACTATGTGAGGAGATAGGACAATGTTATCTGTTTTGGGCTTTATCAAGGACTACTCAAATGGTTGTTTGTGACCTGTATAATAAAATATATATGTATAGATAAAATATCATTAAATTTAAGCTTAAAATGGCAGAATTAGTGCCAATAAATCCCCACCGAAAAATTATTTTAATTTTCGTAATTTTCTTTAGTAATTTTAACATCTGTGGACAGTGACTTGGAATGAGTTAACACTGATTTGGAATGAGTTAACAGTGATTTGGAATGAGACGAAATCTGCTTAAAAATCTTCTCTCCATTAGTATTTCTTTCATATAAATACTATTTAAATTCCCTAAGAAAATTTTGCATGCTAAATTGAGGGTACACAAATGTGGGCTTAGCCATATGCACATTTTATACATGTGCCGGCTATTCCCAATTAAATCTTGTAGATATTTTCTGAATAATGCTAATTTTCTAAATTTTCACATAAATATCAAGATTTTCAATTTTTTTTATTGCTTATGCAAGACTATGCTACCGTAAAGTTTGCCTGGGCTTCTATACAAAGTAAAGTAGGCGGTTTCCTTTACAATTATTACAGGGGATATATACACTGCCCTCCAGATGTTAAGAACAGAGCAGTAAATCGGGCATAATTCATGAAGCGCACACCAATCGACTCTATATTTCAATGGAAAATACTCTAATGAGTTATCTATCAGACAAACTTTAATGAGACAAAACATATCTAAGCATGAGTTTATTTATCTCTAAGTCCTTATAACAGACTGATGCATAGATAGAAGAAACATTCTGAATGATGCATACAGGGGCCAACTGGGGCTTAATATGGAATATGGCCACACTCATACCCTGAGACAAGTTTGGCACCAATGATTCATTCCTCAATTAAGTGATTCTCTGCAGTTCCTTGAGGGTGGTGGAAGTGGGTTTCTTGGGGGAAAACAGTTCGCCTGGGGCCATTCAGTCATTTTCGAAAGGATTAAGATCCGGGGAATATGCTAGCCATTCCTTATGTTCAATACCTTTGCTCTGGTGACAATTCTCCACTAAGTCGCTTCTATATGAACAAACATATTGTCCAATAAACAAATATTCGGTCCAACTGAAGCTGCATATAGACTATGTAGAAATACAAGACTTCGATATATGTAGTGTTTCTTGAGTGATATGAAGAGACATCTTCGATAACATAACAATGTATTAACAAACTTAAATACCTATCTTAGGTTACATAATAAATTAGAATTCACATCCTGCGCCAATAAATAACATATATCCACTACCATAATGCTTTACTCTCTGTCTGTGTCTCAGTCAATCCCAGTCGTCCCTAACCATTCATTTCACACTCATTTATACTCACACTTTCTCCAGTTACGGTCCACAGTTACAACTTCACTTTAAGGTTAAATTACAGTTAGTTGAAGGAAAATTATTTCCCTACAAGGCACCCCGTAATTTTACTTCTGTTAACTTTACAAATATAGATATACAAGTAGAACCATTACATTACATAACATTCAATGTTTGCTTAAATCTTAACAGTTTATCTTTACTTAAAGCTTTTGTTAATATATCTGCTAGATTGTCATTACTCAATACATAAATAAGTTCAAAATTTTGAGATTTTAAGTTTTCATTTGCAAAACTTACTTTACGAATAATGTGGTCTGATCTGCTTGAAGTTACTCCGCTTTCACAAATGAAAATCGATGATTTGTTATCACAATAAAGTTTTACATTCACTAAAGTTTTACTTAAAAGTTCATCAAAAAATAATTGTAAAGAAAGCCCCTTTTTCATACAGCTTACCAATGCAGATACTTCGGCATCACAAGTGGATAGAAATGCAGTGTCCTGCGATTTAGAAGTCCAACTAATTAGATTTGGGCCGATTTTATAATGAAAACCTGTTGTTGACTTCTGATTTGGTTTCTTATATCTCCAATTAGCGTCTGCATATCCTGAAAGATTAAAATCGCCTTTAACGTATACCAATCCTTGGTCTTTAGTTTCTTTCACATATCTAAGAATTCTCTTAACAGCAGTCATGTGTATAACTCTTGGATCCTTATTGTACTTTGACAAGGTTGCTAAAGCAACGCGATGTCCGGTATCGATTTCATTCCAAGGTACGATAGTGAACCAATAATTTCTTGATATTTGTGGGGATCACATTTTTCTGAAGTTTCGTAATTGTCAAAATCCTCATTTATGTCCATTGGCGCTGCAATGCTGTTACAATCTTGCATTTTAAATCTCTTTAACATTTCATCTACATAAACTTCTTGTTTGATGATCATTTGATTTTCTTCTACTGAAATTTCTAATCCTTGGAAATTTTTCATATTAGTGTTTTCCTTTAGTTTAAAATTTTCTTTCAATTTTCTAATTACACCATCTAAAATTTCACTATCAGAATTTATAATTATCAGATCATCTACGTAAATTCCAATGATTAATCGAGAATTTCCCTTCTCGTAGTTGAAAACACACTTGTCAGATTTAAAGACTTTGAATCCACATTTTAGTAAGTAATCAGATAAAGTTTCATACCACACTTTACCAGACCGTTTTAACCCGTAAATAGCTTGGTTTAATTTACACGCCATATTTTTATTCTTTCTATGTCCTTTGGGTTCTTCCATGTAAATAGTCTCAATTAACTTTCCATACAAATAAGCAGTTTCAACATCATAAAAATCAATTTTCCAATTCTTCATTAATGCAAATGCTAAAAGTGTTCTTAAACTATCAGTTTTAATAACTGGTGAAAAAGTTTCCGTATAATCTACTCCAAACCTCTGAGAACAACCAATTACTACTAATCGCGCTTTGTATATCATGTTAGATGCTTCTGGGGTGTTTTTAATGCTGTATACCCATTTACAGTTTATTGGTTTGATTCCTTCTGGAATCTTTTCATAAGTCCAAACATTATGAAATTTTAAGGTATCCATTTCTTTATCCATTGCTTCTAACCAATTTTCCTTTTGATCAGAACATACAGCTTCCTCATAACTTGACGGTATATTTCGTCAATCTTTCGCCTTTAGTATGGTTGGATCTGGATAATAATCTGGATCTACAGCTTCATCATCACTTTCAAATGATTCGTTGTAATTTATAATTTTAGTTCGAGGTCTTAAACTGCGAGTTGTACAACCATCATGAGGATCTTGATCATTTCTTGGTTGATCGGTTTTAACACTAATCGATTCTTCTTCATCTGCATCAAAATTGTCTTCTTCAAACAGATTTTTACCAAAATCCAAGATTTTTGCCGGGGAATTTGAATATACACGATTTTTTTCCACAGTTCATTTCCCTTAGTTTCTTCAAGGAATCTAACATCTCGAGATTCTACTATGTCTTGATTTTTAAGACTCCAGATTCTATATGCTTTTCTTGATTCAGAATATCCCACGAATATTCCAACATCTGTAATTTTATCAAACTTGCTTCTTTTATGTTTTGTTTTCCAATAATGAGCCTGACATCCAAATACTCGAAAGTATGAAACACTTGGTTTCCTTCCAGTAAAACGTTCCTCTGGTGTGTTCTTATTTCGTGATTTTGAAGGAGTTCTGTTTTTATATAAGTAAATGTATTCATGGCCTCTGCCCAAAATTTGATAGGTAAATTAGCTTCTATTAATAAAGCTCGCGTACCTTCAATTAAAGTTCTATTTGCTCTTTCACTTCGACCATTTAGGATTGGTGAGAAGTATGTTGTTTTCTGATGATCAATTCCTTTACTTTTACAAAGCTGTTCCATTTCTGCATTTAAAAATTCCGTTCCGTTATCACTCCTGATCTTCTGAACATTTTTTCTAGTACTGTTTTCAAGTTTAAATATCAAATACTTGAATGTTTCGAAAACATCCGCATTTGACTTTAGAAATTTTGTAAATATTTCCCTTGAAAAATCATCCACTACTGTTAAAACATATTTAGCTCCTTCTAAAGAAGCTTCTTGTATTGGACCAATTAAGTCCATATGAAGAAGTTCCAACGGCAGTTTTGATTGCTCACCGATTACTTCTTTAAATGGTTTTCTAGCGTATTTCGCTTGAATGCAAGTAATACAATCACTCGAATTTGACTCTTGTTTACACTCAAAGTTATATACCATTGAATTTTTTAACATAAGTTTCACATATTTTTCATTAATATGGCCTAATCTTTTATGCCACATTTCCCAAGAAGTACTTTTGCCTGCTTTGTAAATAAAATTCTTATCCTTGATCGCTTTCAAATCAGCAACTTAAAATTCCGATCGTTTTGTACTTAATATTGTATTGCCTTTCCTATCTAAAATATGCCCTCCAGATTCATCAAATAAAACATTCATATTATCATCTGTTAATTTTCGAACAGATATCAGATTACTTTTTAGTTTAGATACATAAAGTGCATCCTCTAGCACTATATCTGAATTAAATTTTCCACTTCTCGTAATGTCACGGATCCTTTTGCTTGAGAAGATATCCTGCTAGCGTCAGCTAACAAAATATTTCTTTTATCTTCTTGTACTTCATTTAAGAAGTCAAAATTTTCAGTCATATGACTAGTCGCTCCACTGTCTAAGATCCATCTGGCCTGCAATACACCTTCTGTAGCTTTTAAAGTTCTTTTTGATCCATTTCTGTCGCACATAATTCTTGATTCTGAATATCCTAGCCGGTTTGCTTGTTTAGAACTATCCTTCCAGAAACTTAATTTTCGTTGATTAGCTGGATTATGCCAACAATTCACGGCTTTATGACCTGTTTTATTACAAATATAGCATAACATTTTTCTGCTATAAATTTGTTCAAATCGCTTTGTATCATCGTATGATTTCGGATTTCTATATCTTCTGCTATTCTGTACTTTAAAAACAGACGAGATTGCTTTACCAGCTTCGTTAGATCTTTCCTCGTGCAACTTGAAAATTCGACGAACATCAGAAATGGTAGCTTCCTGAAAGTTGTCAAATTGCATTGCGATTAAATCACACTTTGGCGGGATTCCCTTGATCAAAGTGCTTATAAATTCTTCATCATCTATATTTGCACCCAGTATACGTACACTTTCCAGCAATTTCTCAGCTCTCAACAGATAGTCGTTCCAGTTTTCGTTCATTTCCGTCTGTAATCGCGACACATTGGTTCTCGCTTCTATTCTTCTTTTTTTCAAATCACCTTCATACCTGTTGCTTAGGGAAGTCCAAATTTCCTTGGCAGTATTACAAGTTCAAGCAAACTTGCATATCACTTAACGCACATGTAATAATTCCTCTTGCTTGAGAATCGTATTTCTTCCACTCATTTAGTTCTGCTTCCTTTTCTGGCGGATTATCAGTTAGATACAAGTCTAATCCCTTTCCCTCAAGTATACTTGTAATACGGTACTTCCAACTATCGAAGTTTTTTCCGTCAAATCTTGGGATTGCTTGCTCCGCCATTTTTGCACAGTAGGGCATACTACGCACTTTTAATTGAGTGTAGAGACTGGTCCCATAGCCCTTTGTAGCGTTTCTTAAGTGATATGAAGAGACATCTTCGATAACATAATTTATTAACAAACTTAAATACCTATCTTAGGTTACATAATAAATTAGAATTCACATCCTGCGGCAATACATAGCATATATCCACTACCATAATGCTTTACTCTCTGCCTGTGTCTCAGTCAATCTCAGTCGCCCGTAACTATTCATTTCACACTTATTTATACTCACACTTTCTCCAGTTACGGTCCACAGTTACAACTTCACTTTAAGGTTAAATTGCAGTTAGTTGAAGGAAAATTATTTCCCAACAATATACCTTTTCGCGTCACTGTGCCGAATGTGAAAACATGAATGTCATTGCAATATCCGTATGAAAACTAGCCAGTACAACCACACTATCTCGACAAAAAGCATGGTGTTCAATGATGTTACTGAACTGGTTATATGTCTTTATTTTTGTACGTCCGTCTGCAAGTAAATCGGATGCATGTTGTGAATATACGTTTGCTGTGAAGAGAACATTAGCGCAATGTGTTTGGGTCCAAATCGCATGTTCATGATACCATTGTAAAAATGCTCTTCTAACTCTGAAGCTCAACGAGACGCAAACATTTGGTACCCGTACATAGAAATTTATAGTTTGCAGCCTTCACCTCACAGTATTGATCAATATCAACCTTATTATAGCTGTGCTGTCTCTCGGTAATTTCCTCGCCAGTAAAGCTATATACAGATCATTGAAAGGTTTTGTGATTCTAGCGCATCCCAAAACAGATCTTCTTGTAACGGTTCCACTCATTTGGAATTGTGTCCACACACGAGAAGGATGGGATGGGGTATTCAAAAGAAATTCGCCATTTCAGTGATGAATTGTCCAGCCTCAAGTCTCCCACAGCACGTTACCATTATAAATTATCCATTCGTATTCTCTGGGTCATGATAAAACAGTTGGCTATTTCAATTTTTCACAAAAAAGTATTATTTTTCTGTGAAAGCCTTAGACGGAAACACGTCGTTTTGACAAAATATCTAATTTACATATTTGGAGTGAGTCATTTGCCCTTTAATGCGTGTTTTGATATTTCCATGGTCCACTCAGAGAGCTCAAAAATTTTTACGCAATAAAATCCACGCATATGCTCACTATTTAAGAATTTGTAATTCGTGCTTAACTTTTGAAGATTCGTCTATTGACAAATTGTTTATAAATGTATCAACAATACATTTTAGAAATTGACAAGAAACTCAAAAAAGGTTTTACTCTCCGACTGTGTTTTTCTTTTATCTACGTACAGCTGCGGAAAATAAATGATCTGCCATCGTTCATAGTAGAAAAAATTCAAAGACATAATTCGATAGGGAATAAAATCGTCTATAAATTCACATGCAAAAAATTTGCATAAGGGCCCGTTTCCATATCATATTGAGCACGAACTTCAAAAATTCAAATGACAACACCCAGTTTTGATGTCATATACTCATTCTGCCTTTTTAAGTAAATAAGGGAATAAAGAAACATTTGGTTTATAAATCTATAAAATACATAAAATACATACATACCATAATCCAATTTTTTTTTTAATTTTACAAGAATTTTTTTGAAAAACCGGTATTGTTGGCAACTAATTACAGTTATGGCGTGTTACACATCACTTTAAAAATCTTGAAAAAAATCTTTCGATTGATACTATACTTGTAAATGTATCCTCGGGGGGGGGGGGGGACTCCTTCGTCCCCGAGGGAGCTAATGACGTCACGAGCAAAAAATGTATCTCGGCGGAGGTCTTAAAACATATATTGGCATCAAAATCTCCAATTTTAAAATTTTCGTGAGAGCAATACTTTCTCTATACTAAGTTATATAGTATGAGAAAATAAAAATATTATATCAAATCAGTTTTATTTTGTAGTTCGAAAATTCTTCGGCATAACAAGTTTGAGATCATATTCCCAGTGATACGACAAATTCGATGTCTCAATGTTTCATTTTATCAGAGGAAGTCCTTTGCAGTGCAGCAACAAACCTTTGGCTGCAATGGAAGAATTTGCTTAGTAACTGTGTCTTTGTTACCTGTACGAATTCAGATAAACCATGCTAATGATAATAGTTTGCTGTTCATATATTTCCATGTTATCATAGTTGACAATTCGTTCTTTCTGAACTTTAATAATAGCAGAGCCAATCCGGTAGTGCTGTTTGCTTCTTTCTTTCTTTCTTTTTTCCTTCACCTTCGCGAAGGGGGCTTAACGGCAGCTTGCTGAAAACGCTTTAGCTGCCCAACAAATTAGATGAGAGATTGATTCCATAGAAACTAGTTAGTTGGTTAGATACAAAGTAAAACACAGAAAGGACAAGGTCCGTAAGATTAGTTGATATTTCAAAGATAGTCTACATCGAGAAAGCCGATTTGCACCTCTCAATATCATAGATGTATTTCACAAGGTATTTAGCTGCTCTAGCAGGATCTAGAAAGTTAAAAATGTCAAGATTCTGATCAAGAGTAGTTCCTGGTTGTCTTTTAAATTTTTTAACATTTTCCTCGTACTTTCTGCGGATTTCGTTGTATTGAGGACAGATCTGAATCAAATGTTCAAGGGTTTCGGGAACTTGGCATTGGTTACAATTTGGGTTAATGTTTGGGTCCCATTTAGCTCTTAAACTGTTGGTGATGTAGGATTTAGTCCGGATTTTCATAAGAGTTGTGGAATCTTTTCTCGATTCGACTGTTTTGTAAGCCTTTTTACTAAAAGGGTTTATGTATGGGAATTTTGAGTGAAATTTCGAGTTTTTCCATTTATGATCCCAACATGTTCTCTGCCTATATTTTACCAGTTTCTTGATGTCTGAATACATGCATATTCCCAGAGTAGCACAATGCGTGTTATTAGCTGCATTTTTTGCCAGTTCATCTGCTTTTTCGTTTCGGTGAATTCCAGAGTGTCCTGGTACCCATATTAGTTTGATTTTCGCTTTTTTTGATTTTGACTTTATTTTGGCTCTTGTATATTTGATAAGGTCTTCAGCTTTTTTGCTGTCATTTGCAAGCGCTTCTAAGACACTTTTGCTATCAGAGATGATCGTATATTTTCCTTCGTCTATTAAGTAGTCAACTGCATAAATTATTGCTGCGAGTTCTGCGGTAAATATGGAGCATATTTTGGGGAGGCGAATACTTCTCGTGATTTGTTCACTTTGGTATATACCGAAGCCTGTTCCTTTTATGCTTTTAGATCCGTCTGTTCCGATCCATTGCGTGCTTCCTTCTTCTTCGTTCTTAAATTTGCTGAATAGGATTGGTGCTTCCGCTGCAGAAGATTTTTGGAAATCGAGTTTGTCAATGTTTATGTCTAAATGCTGATCGTCCCAAGGTGGAATTGGATCAGGAAGGTATTTCATGTTCGCACCTAGATTTTCTTCTTTTATCAGTGTTCTTATGTTATCCACCGTTCTGTTTGACCACTTCAGATTGCTTAGTCTTATTACTTGCAACTGTTGATGAATTGCTTTAATAAACCCTCTTTTCATCCTTATGAGTTCTTCTTTAAGTAAGAACTTTTCACAACTTGAAACTTTCCTCAGTTCGTATTCTGGTATGTCTGCCTCCATACGCATTGCTTCTGTAACAGTCATCTTTGGAACTCCTAATGCTAATCGCACTGCAGTATTTTCGAGGATAGTATATTTTCCCATGATATTATTTATTTCTTCCATGCGAACGACGTTGGCATAGTCGATCTGCGTCAATAAGACTTGGCGTACTATTGTTAGAAGGCATTCAGTGTTCAGACCCCATGTCTGGCTGGCTAGCATTTTTATTGTCTCAATAATATTTTCAACCTTCTTTATTATATATTCCTGATGTTTCTGCCATTTCCAGTTTTCGGCAATTACTAGACCCAGAATTTTTATTTCCTTTACCCAAGGTATCTTTCCTGTGCAAAAGAATATGTCTGGCTTGAGTATACCTTTTTTTGGCGTGAGATTCATTATTTTCGTTTTCTCTACTGAAAATTCCATATCCCATTCTGATCCCCAACGTTCCAACTTTTGAATTACTTGCCTTAGTTTGTCGATGCATCTATTTTCCTTGTTGTCACTGATTATAACTGTTGCGTCATCTGCATATTGGAATATTTTCCCGTTTTCTCCCAAGCCATTTCCCATATCACTTGTGTATATGTTGAATAGAAATGGGGACAGCACCGACCCCTGGGGTAAACCAATTGTTGTTGTTTTGTTCCCAGTTTCTACTCCTCGCCATTTTACTTTAATTTCCCGATCAGTGAGAAAGTTACTTATCCATCTATTCATATATTCTTCGCACCCCTTGTCTTTTAATTTTTGTAGCAATTTTTCGATGTTCACATTGTCGTAGGCTCCTTTTATATCCAAAGATAAAAGGATCACATGGTTTTTCGCTCCTCTCTTTTGTCTTATGAGTTGCACGATGTCGAAAAGACAGTTAGTTGTGTCTTTTTTCGGGCGAAAACCATAAATATGATCGGGAAGAATGTTATTGGTAGTTACCCACCATTCCAATCTCCGTAGTAAAATTCTTTCCATGACTTTGGCAACTTGTGATGTGAGAGAGATGGGTCTATAGCTACTGAGTTTGCTTTTATCTTTGCCGTTTTTATAGATTGGAACAATAATAGTACTTTTCCAAGCTTTTGGAACATCTGATTGTTTCAAAGACTGGTTTAGCATTCTTCGCATCCAATTTTTAATTTCTGTTGTACTATATTTTAGAGCTTTGGATTCTATCCCGTCTGGACCTGGGGTCTTGTCTTTTAAGTTTTGTATTGATGTGTACAGCTCTTTTATTGTTATTTCCGGGTGACTCATTTGATTGATGTGTTTTTGCCTGGTTTGCTTCACCTGCAGTTTTCCTTTGGCATAGTGTTCTAGAAATAAATTAGCTTGAGTTTTAGGATCTACAATCTCTTTTCCGTCTTGATATAATATCCAATTTGTATCTTGCGACACTCTGCCACGCCAGTTTTTGAAGTTGTTGAAAAGACGAAAATAGTCCTTTGGGTTTGTTATCTCCTTGAATTTATTCTCCCAATAAATCCTTTTAGCTTTCTTCAGAGTCAACTTATATTTAGCCAAGGTTCTTTTATATTCAATCCAGGTGTCATCACCAATGTTTCTTCTAGCTTTGCAAAAAGCCCTTCTGACCATAGCTCTCTGGCGAGAGCACCCTGGAGTCCACCAGTCAGAGTTTTCTCTGTATCGCAGGCCCTTTAATTGTTTTGCACAGATTTCTTTAGCCTTTGTCACGCTCTCGTTAAAATTGGTAATGTCTGTTTCAATATTCTGAGCTTCCTGAGTAGGTATAAATTCACCTATTTTTTTGTGGTAAGCTTTCCAGTCTGTATATATTTTCAGTCCGTGCTGTCTTCTATTCTTTTCATGAGTGGATTTTAATAGTACCGGAAAGTGGTCACTGCCGTATGTCAATTCCAAAGTAGTCCAGTTGAATTTAGGAGCTATTCTCGGCGAGACGATGGTCAGATCGAGTCCTGACACTTGTGATTTACTTCTTATATATGTGATGGTATCCGTATTTAATAGCACGCAATCGTTTTCGTTTATCCATTTTTGCATCCTCTTTCCACTAGGATTAGGAACATCATTACCTTTGCCTTCGATTTTTACATTTAAATCTCCACAAAGGATACAAGGGGACTCCCAGGCATTTTCCAATATTTTTAATTCCTCCAATTGGAGAGTTTTTGGTCTCCTGTAGACATTTAAAACGGTGTAAGAGTTTTTCTCTACAGTGATCTTAATTTTTTGGATTTCCATATTGCTGTCTGATGGTACGTTTATGGGCTCGATTTTGAAGCTGAGGTTATTCTTTACTGCGATGAGCAAGCCACCCCCTGGCGTAATGCCCACCCGATTTTTCTGATAAATTAAGTAACCTCTTAATTTAAAGGTTGATTTGAGCCAAGTCTCCTGTACCGCGATGATTTGTGGGTCGTGCTCATCAATTAAATGTTGCAAACTGTCTTTGTTGGCAGCGACCCCTGTAATGTTCCATTGGAGAATACGCATGGTCACAAAATCCGCGAGTGAACGTATACGCTGATTAGAGGCTAAGAGTAGAATTCCCGCGAAATTCACTGCACTGCCAGAAGGAAATTTTAGATCAAAATTGAGTGCCTCCTGCCTGGCCCTTGACCCCAGGAGGAACAGAGATAACCGGATTATCGTCTGTTTGGTCCGACAGAGTAGACCCAGTGAAAATGTGTTTGAGGGATTTTCCGGTTGAACTTCGAGTTTTGTGTCTTACAGTGTCCTTGTGCTTCACTCCTTTCCCGCGGTCTTTCAGTTCTCTTATTTCATTTCTCAATTTTTTATTTTCTATTCTAATTTGATTGAGCTGTTCATTTTGTTGGTGGTTTATTTTCCTTAATTCGTTTATCCATTCTTCTTGCTTTTTAATGATATTTGCAAATTGCAGTTCTGCTTGTTCACTTTTCTTCTCGTTATTAGCCACCTGGTTTTGAACTTGTTCAAGTATTGCCGATAATTGTTCGACTTTAGTTTCAATTTCTCTCACGGAAGTGGGTGGGATTTTTAGTGCAGCCGTACTTAGTTGGGTTTGGCTTGTCGTCACCTTAGCATAAGTTTTTCTCTCTGTAGGAAGTCGTGCTGCCTTTAGTGGTATTCCCTCTGTTTTTGCTCTTAAGTAGGCTTGTGTTTCTTTTTTGTAATTTTCACATATTTTGCTATTCGCTAAGTGTTGTTGACCACAGCGAAAGCATATTGCCTCGTTTTCTTTGCATTCCTCTAATTTGTGATCATCGCCACATTTAGGGCATTTAATGACACCTTTACATTTTGTGATTGAGTGGCCGTACTTTAGACATTTACCACATATACGAGGAAAATCAATGAATGGGGTAGCTCGTATTTTGAAC